>CAWUFW010024155.1:0-64840 GCA_963921515.1 Calotriton arnoldi
ACACACTATTACACCACCCACCGCCCCGCTTCCCCCCCTCCCCCTCTTCCCAAACTCCCCAGGAAATGCCCCCCCCCCCTCTCAGGCATGCCGCTCCTTCAAGAAAATGTCCGGACCTCAGGGGTCAATATCATGGAGCGATAGAAAGGGAGCCCGCAGTTGTACCCTCCCAGGCCCCATACTATGTCCAAGCATGCAGGGAACCGCTGGGCCTAGTCACCCAGTGCGTCGCCCCTCTCCCCCACCACGTCGTCTGCATCCTCAAGCGGGTGCTTCACTAGGTCCACCAATGCCATCCAGGCACGCGCCATTTCCATCGACCTTTCATTCCCTGTGTGCGTAGTCACCCGCAGCCTGCAAGTCCCTTCACTCTCCGCCCATTTCACTAATTCCCTATTCCATCTCAGAAGGTTGGGAGTGTTCTTTGACTTCCAATGGGTGGTAAGCTCCCTCTTAGCCAATACTAACCCCAAATCGATAAATTTACTAGTAACTTTTGTCTTAGTAGTATGGGGGAACCAATGCAACAGGCAACAACCAGGCGTCAATGCTACTTCTCTCTCCGTCACTGTGGCCAGTCCAGTCGTCACCCCTCTCCAGTATTCTCCCAGGCGCGGGCACTCCCAAAACATATGTAAGAACCCTGCCCCCTCCAGGTTACATCTTGGACAGGTGGACGATATCCCAAAGTACTCGTTGATTTTCCCGGGTGTAAGGGAGGCCCTGTGTAGCACAGAAGTGAATTAACTGAAAGCGCGCGTTCCTGGTGCCCTTCCAGGCCCGTTCTAGTATCTCTCCCCATGGCTTCTCCCCAATGGCCTCCCCCAAGTCGGCTTCCCATTTACGGCGTAAGTCTACCAATGGCTGCCGCAAGTCATGTGTGATCCGCCTATAGAGACATGTAACCGCCTTGATAGTCCCCGCTGCCATCACCACGTATTGACAGGCCAGGAACGTCTTAGGTTCCACCAACCCCTCTCGCCAGTGCTTTCTAATGGCTGCCGTCAGTGCCGCATGGAAGAGAAAGTCCCCTCGTGGGAGCTCGTGGCGCTCCGACAGGTCATCGAAGGGGAGGAGGTTACCCTCTTCAAACAAGTCTCCTGTAGTGATGACCCCTGCATTTTCCCATTGGCGCAGTTTGCTCCAGTCACCTCCATGAGGTAGTGTTTCACATATCCGCAGCATAATCTCCGGTGCGTACGGGATCCGTACCCGAGCCCTCCGAGCCATGCGATTCCAACATTGTCCCACCGTTCGTAAGTCAGGGGGAATCGTTCTATCACTCACTGGCAACCGCAGCAGCACCTGAGAGAGCTGGGCCAGACTGGGGTCCTGCCCACCCAAATCCTCCGTATCCCGGATTCGTCGCGCCGCCCATTTCGTGAACCACTGGAGCTGCACTGCGTGATAGAAGGCCTCAAGGTCCGGCAGAGCAAAACCCCCTTCCGCCCTGGGCCGCTGCATAGTGACAAGTGCTACTCTGCGCCTCCCGCTGCCCCATAGAAACCCCGTGAGCAAGGAGGTGAGTTGCGCAAAGATCTTACGCGGGATCCAGATGGGGAGCGTAAGAGATACAGAAGCCTGGGTAGGGTGACCATCTTCACAAGTGCGACCCTACCTGCCACAGACAGCGGGAGTGTTCCCCAGAATTCAAAGCAGCTCTTAACGCTGCGCACCGCGCGCCCTATATTACCCTCCAGGAGATCCACGGGGTCGTGGTAGATCCGAGTTCCCAGGTACGGCAAGCAATTGGACTCCCATGAAACCCCTGCCACACTCTGCATTTCAGCTCTTCCAGGACTGGCAGGGAACACACACAACTTGGTCCAATTGACCCGGAGCCCTGCAATCCTCCCCAGCGTGTTTAACAAATCTTTAGCGCCCCAAAGCGCTTCACCCGAATTGGCTAGGAACAGAAGCAGATCATCTGCATAAAGCGCTATATGTTGCACCTGGCTGTCTAGTAGCAGCCCCTGATAATGTCTACCCGTCCTGGCATGGACAGCCATGGGTTCCATTGCCAAGGCAAATAACAGGGGGGATAGCGGGCACCCCTGTCTCGTGCCCCTTTCCACTGAACAGGTAGCAGAGATCAGCCCCCCCGTCTTGACCCTGGCGGTGGAATTAGTGTACAATATCGCCGTCCACTCCACAAATCGGTCCTCCAAACCGAACGCCCTCAAGACATTAAAAAGATACGGCCATTCCAGGCTGTCAAAAGCCTTCTCTATATCGACTGTGAAAATACAGGTCTCTTCCTTGCAATAAGTATCGGCCCCTAAGATGCGTAGGAGTTTCCGAACATTCATCGCTGTGTTCCGAGACGGGATAAACCCGGCCTGGTCTACGTGTATTAAGGTCGGCATATAGGTCAACAATCTACTAGCCAACACACGGCTCAGTATCTTGTAATCCAAGTGGAGCATGGCCAGTGGCCTGTAAGAAGTCCGATCCCAGGGCGGTTTACCCGGCTTCAGAAGGGGGACAATTATTGCCTCTCGCGTAGAGGCCGGGAGGACACCTTCCTGTCTCGCTCTATTGTACAGGGCTACCAAGCGCGGGGCTGGTGCATCGATGTATGCAGAGTAGAATTCCACGGGAAGCCCATCGGTCCCCGGCGTCTTGTTCCTAGCCATGTGCTTGATTGCGCTGCGAACCTCTCCCACCTCTATATCCCTACCTAGTTCCTCCTCCTCCTCTTCCTCAATCCTGGGGAGTTCCGCAGCAGTCAGGAAGTCCCCGTCACCTGGGAGCCCAGGGGCAAGTTTACTCTGGTATAGCCCCGTGTAGTACCGCAGGAACTGCTCATTAATAGCACACTGAGTATATACTGTATCACCATCGGGGTCCCTCAACTCCAGTATCAACGTCCCCCTCCTTGCTGGGTTGGCCAGCCACGCCAGTAGTGCTCCAGACTTGTCTCGGTCGGCATGTGCCCGAGCAGTATAAGCCTTGTAGTCAAAGCATCTCAATCGTTCGATGTGTACCGCTAGAGTCTCGCAAGCTTCAATGAGATCCTCTTGCTTGTCAGGTCGTTCCGGTCTCTCTTTCTCCACATCCCTAAGTTTATGCTCTGCACTTTGGACCTCCCGTAACTGTACCCTCCGCACTCCCACCACTTCCCCTATGCAGCGTCCCCTGATCACCGCCTTAAAGGCGTCCCATTCCGTTAGTGGGCTCGTCGCCGACCCAGCGTTGACCCCAAAATAGTCCTCTATCGCAGCGCCTATTGTATTCCAAAACACCGGATCCTCCAATGTTTCCGGCCACAGCCGCCAAGTTGGAATAGCGGGGCGACCCCGCAACCAATTCAGTGATATCAACAGCGGGTTGTGGTCTGATATTGTTCTAGCTAAGTATTCACTGTGGGCGATCCCTCCGTGGACGTCAGGCGAACAAAGTATGGAATCAAGGCGAACATGTAAATCATGCAAAGAAGAGAAATAAGAGTAGTCCCTATCCCCTGGGTGTGATGCCCTCCAAGTGTCCGTCAGTCCCCACTGGTGCTGCCATGCTCGTCTCACCGCCGCTAGCCTGGTCACTGGGGCATCTGCTAGAGGGGGTTGCGAGCGGTCCAGATCAACATCCTCAGTGCAATTGAAATCCCCCCCCAGTAATACCGACCCCGTTAGCATGGTCGCCAGTTGCCCCGATAGACGCGCAAAAAATGCAGCCTGATCTATGTTAGGGGCGTATAGGCTGCCCAACACAATGTCCCTGCCGTCAAGGTGCCCTGCAACCACCACATACCTCCCGTCTGGGTCAATCAGCTGTTTAGCACTCTGGAATGGTACCCCCGTACAAACCCAAATTAAAGTGCCCCTGGCAAAGGCCGAATAAGCTGTGCAGAACACCTGCCACCGCCACCTGCGCTGTAGAGCCTCCCCCTCTTGTTTCGTGAGGTGCGTCTCCTGCAGTAGTGCAATCTGCACCCCTCTCCGCACAAGGTAAGCATGTATCTTATGACGACGTGACATAGTATGCATTCCCCTGACGTTCCAGGTTATACATTGAATACCTACGATGGATCCCATGGCACTTTCTTCAGCGTCTTCCCATTCAGAACCCCCCAGCGGCATGCCTGACCCCGTTAAGAACCCCATCAACCCCTTGAACTCCCCAACTCCCACTCCCCAGGACAGGTACATTCGAACTAGCTCCCATCCAAACTAGTGCAACAATCAACTGCTCGCTAAACGTGGTGAGGCGTGCGCCGACCCAGTAGGACCCAAAGCCCCCCCGGCCATCCCCCCGCTCATACCAAACAGGAGAGCCCCCAGTTTCAGTTCACGTCTGGTGCCATCTTCCTGCCCCTCCCGGAGAATTGCATAACCAGTGGCCAGTCCCTGGCGCCAACTGAGCCCTCCTTCACCCAACTTCTTGCTCCCATCTTACATGAGTAGGTCCGCCGTCTGGGGTGTAAGCTCAGGAAGTTCAGTCTCAATGTCCCCAGCCGTGCTGCTGGCAGGAGAAGTCTCGAGGCTGCCCATACCAGGGCTAGCGGCAGCGGAGACCGGGCTAGCCCCACTGCCGCTGATCTCAGCAACCGCCCGCACAGCCCTGTCCCTCTCATGTTGAAGATCCGGCGGCGTTATGGGCTTCTGTCCCCCCAAGCGTGCAGGTGATCCGTGATCCACAGTGCTCGACGGAGAAGCAGGCCTTGTTCTTGGTTTGCGCGCCTCTAGCCACTGCCATGCGTCCTGCGGGGTGGTGAAGAAGTGTGTGGTGGGTCCGTCTACCACTCTGAGGCGTGCTGGGAACAACATGGCGTATGGTAGCTGCAGCTGCCGGAGTTTCCGCTTCAGCGCAAGGAAGGAAGCTCGTTGTTTCTGCACTTCCCTGGTGAAGTCCGGGAAGATCATCACCCTGGTATTCGCAATGTGGAGATTCTGCTTCCCCCGCGCTTGTTGTAAGATGTGGTCCCTGTCGCGGTAGTGGAGCAAGCGCACAACCATCGGTCGTGGGGATGCACCCGGTTTAGGAGGCCTGGTCGGGACTCTGTGTGCGCGCTCGAGGGCGAAGAATGGGGAGAGACCCTCCGGGGCCACTGCAGTCCGGAGCCAGTTCTCCATGTACTGAACGGCGTCTTCTCCCTCCTCCCGTTCCGGAATCCCCACTATGCGCAGGTTATTCCTGTGAGAGCGCCCTTCACTGTCCTCCGCTCTCACCTCTAAGATCCTGACCTTGTCCTCCACCAGTTTTAGGGAGCCCTGCAAGGTAGATAGTGCGTCCGGTACCTCCTCTAAGGTCTTCTCAGTGGCTTTCACCCGCTCCTTGAGCTTGCGGTGATCGTCCTTCAGCAGGTTGAGATCCACCCCTATGGCGTCCATTTTGGTCTCCAAGGCTTCCCTCGAGGAGGTGATTGCTTGCATTATATCCACCAGTGTAGGGCCCTCTGCTGCCTTGTTTCTCCGAGTATCTACCACTTCCTCCTCATCATCCGTTAAGTGCTCCGTTGGCTCCACATGTAAGGCCGCGAAGCCCTTCCGGCGAGACACTCGGCCCATTCTGATCAATTGCGCTGGGGCGCGCCAGGCCCCTAGGTAGAGAGCACAGGGAAGTTCACTGCGGGCAGGGAACACCGGGAGCGTCAGGGGATGCACCCCGGCGCAGTAATCTGTTCTCCTTAGATGTCACAGCGGAGAGTAAGCACTGCCCAGGAGCGCCAGTTCAGCGGGGAAACAGGGAGGCCGTCCCCACTGCAGGTAATTCAGCGCGCACTCATCGAGACCCTTCAATCCACCAAGTCCTCCGCAACACGCCACCAACGCAGCGATCTAGTCCGCAGGCCTGGCCTCTCTGTCAGCACCCGCGTCCTGTTCCTGTGTCAGCAGAGGGGTCCCCTCCCGCACCTGTACCTCTCGTCCGCTCGTAACCAGGTGGGCAGGCGTCAAGACTCCCGAGGGCTCACCGATGTCCCAGGTGGATTCCAGGTGTTGCTCGCTCCGCATTTAAGCTCCACGCCCCCGCATGCAGGCCCACACACAGGCCTTTGGGCTCCCAGCAGGGTCCGGTCCCGGCGCGTCTCCGCTTATATCGTCCCTGCCGTCTGGGAAGCCACTCCAGTCCCAGGGAGAGCTATGGAAGCGTTAGTTCGCCCGCCCAGAGGCAGTGGTCCCCAGCACAGCGCCGCACTCCCCGACTGCACACACGCTCACCGGGTTTCTCTTCTAGCTCCCGGAGCCGCCATCTTAGGATCGCCTCTCAGCGCCAAATCCCGATGCTCCGCCATTCCAGCGTACTTTCCCCACGCCTGTGCCTTTGTGTTCTTCCGGCTCGAGTATGGGTCCGGAGCACCTCTCCGCTGCCTCGATGGGGCCAGCCGCACCCCCGCCACCGCAGCCGGCAGAGACCTCCTCATCAGATGCAAGTCCGCTCACAAGGCCTTTAGGCTCCCAGCAGGGTCTTGGCTCGGCTCATCTCTGCCAGTGTCTCCCCTGCCCCGCCGACCGCGGAGCCACACCAGTCCCAGGGAGCTCTATGGGAGCGTTAGTTCGCCCACCCAGCGGCAACGTCCCCCAGCGCAGCGCCGCACTCCCCAACTTGCTCATGCGCTCACCGGGCCTCCCTTCTAGCTCCCGGAGCTGCCATTTTTGGGTCGCCTCTCAGTGCCGGGTCCCGATGCTCCGCCACTCCAGCGCGCTCTCCCCACTCCTGTGCCCCCGCGATCCTCCGGCTCGAGTGCGGGTCCGGAGCTCCTCACCGCTGCCCAGAGCACCGCAGCCCGGAGAGACCTCCTCGTCAGGGCGCGGCCGCCATCTTAGGTCGCCGCGATCGGAGTACGAGCTGAGCAAGAAATTGCTTTTAACTCCGTGCCGCAGCCACCTCGTTCGTCGGCAAACTTCCCGCAGTGGCACCAGGTATTCCGCCTCAGAATGAGCGACAAGGGGCCCCCACAGCTTGTCAGGAACAGTTGCAATGGAGGGAGGCCACGGAGGAGCTCCGAGGTCCGCTTCTCCCTACATCGGCGTCAAGCCACGCCCCCCTTCACAGTGGTGACTGATGCATCACTTCTGGGATGGGGCAGCCACATGGGGGAGGTGGAGATCAGAGGCCTCTGGTCTCCGGCGGAGTCCGGGCTCCACATCAACCTTCTGGAGCTTCGGGCGATTCGTCTTGCACTCAAAGCATTCCTTCCCTCTGTCCGGGGAAGAGTAATGCAGGTGTTCACGGACAACACCACCGCCATGTGGTACTGCAACAAACAATGGCGGGGTGGGGTTGTGGACCCTATTCAGGAGGCCCTCCGCCTCTGGACATGGCTGGAACATCAGGGCATATCCCTGGTGGTTCAACACCTGGCAGGTTCCCTGAACGCCAGGGTGGACGAACTCAGCCGCAGGTGAATGATGGATAACGAATGGCGTCTTCACTCGGAAGTGGCGCAAGGACTCTTTCTACAGTGGGGAGAGCCTTGGTTAGATCTATTCGCCACCGAAGAGAACACACAATGTCAGCAATTCTGCGCGTTGGACGTCGGTGGGAGGGAAAAGGCATTCATGTACATTGGATTATAAGATTGCACTGTATGTTTTGTTTTCGATGAGGTTTTGGGTAATGTTTCCTCAGGTCCTAGTTGGGGGGATCTTGATGTGGGTGGGGGGCGGGGATTGGTTGAGACTCAGATATTGCAGTTCACGCGAGTTCAGACAGACACACTCGCTGCGCTGTACTAGGGTACCACACATCACTGCAACATGGCAAATATGACTGATTCTATTCCACACTCAGTAGGGGGGGATGGTGGATCTACAGTGCCCACACTTAGAGCTCTTACGTGGAATGTCCAGGGATTGAATGACCATAGAAAAGTCCGTAAGGTCCTCTCCTATCTGCAGAGACACAAGGTGGATGTGGCTCTTCTGCAGGAAACCCATCTGCCGCTTGGTTCCCCTGTGCTGCGGAGCAGAGGCCTACTAGGTAACATACACGCTGCGGGCTTCACCACGCACGCGCGTGGAGTCATTACGTGGGCCAATCCTGGATCAGGGATTACTATTACGCCCCTTATTTACAGATACTGAAGGTAGATGTGCTATCACCAGGTGCAGTGGGAAGGGTATGGAGTTACTTGTTGTCAATGTCTATGGACCAAATTTTGACACCCCAGAATTCTTTGCAAAGCTGGCAGACACAGTGGGCAGCTATGGCGGGGGCAACATCTGTGGGGGGGGACTGCAACCTAGTTAGGAGCCCAGCTCTGGATAGGTCAGGGGGGCCAGAGAGGAATATATCAGCAGCTGCTAGAGAGCTTGAGTGTCCTGACCCGGTACGATTTGACCGACGTTTGGCGCTGGAAACACCCACACGTAGGGGGCTACACACACTACTCCGCGTACCACAACCTACATACGCGCATTGATTACTGGTTCGCATCTAGAGCACTTTGTGACCGGATCCGACACTGTCAGGTGCTACCTCGAACACTTTCTGATCATTCACCGATTCTGTTGGTACTAGACGCACCTACTGGACGCATACCTCCATTTACATGGCGATTTCCCCCCTACTCTTTACTGGATACAGTTTTTAAGGAAGAGCTGGCCGAAGCCATTGAAACCTTTTTTGAACAGAACGTGGGTTCCGTAGATGATTTTCAAGTGGTGTGGGAGGCATTCAAGGTGTATATCCGGGGGATCACTATTTCAAAACATGCGGGGGTCCTTCGGTCGATACGTAAACGCCTTTCTGACCTAGAGGGGAAGATCAAGACTGTTGAGCAGCGACTGCTAGCTGACAATAACAACCCAGATGGGGGAGAACTAGCTGAACTTTTAGGAGAATATAACGCTGCGGCTGATGACGGGATCAAACACCTTGGCAAATACGCCTCTGCCAGGGCCTACGGTGAGAGCGAATGTCCGGGGTCGGTTTTAGCGAAACTAATTAGGAAGCGCAGAGATGCGCTGAGTGCTGTACATGTGAAGTCCGCTGAGGGCGAGCTCCTGACCGAGGACGCAGATGTTGCGGACAGGTTCCGGCAATTTTACTCTGAGCTTTATGCCTCTCGAAACGCGGCATCAGACGCGGAGATTATAGATTATCTGTCGCACATACGTCTCCCATGGCTCACTAATACGCGTAGGGAATTCCTCATGAGGCCCATAGAGAAAGACGAAATACTTCTTGCTTTATCTAGCATGAGAGCGGGTAGCGCTCCGGGGTCGGACGGTCTTACGGTCCCATTTTACAGGGCCTTCATAGATTTACTGCTCCCGCAGTTAGCCGTGCTTTTTGATGATATGTGCGTCACGGGACGCATGCCTCCATCTATGTCAGAGGCAGTTATAGTCGCCCTCCTCAAACCCGGCAAAGCGCCGGAGGAGTGTTCCTCTTATCGCCCTCTGTCCCTGCTCAATGTAGATGCGAAGGTATTTGCAAAGATACTTGCTAACCGACTGGTCCCATTAGTTCCACTATTAGTGGCGCCTGAACAGGCGGGATTTGTACCAGGAAGAAATTTTACTTATAATCTGCGCACGATATTTGGCACCATGCAACATATTAAACCGGAGACACCCGCAGTGGCTGTCTTCCTAGATATAGAGAAGGTGTTTGACTCAGTGGAGTGGCCATTCTTGCAGCAGGTTTTAACTAAGATGGGACTTGGTCCAGTCTTTCTGCAATTTATAGGCACTCTCTATAGTAATCCCACTGCCCGTATTAAAGTAGGAAACATAGTGACGGATGCCATTCGCATAACTAGAGGGACGAGACAAGGATACCCGTTGTCTCCCTTACTTTATGCGCTGGTGGCGGAACCTTTGGCCTGCGCACTGAGGGAATATCACCAACATCGGGGTATAAGCTTCCCGCGCTACAAAATTATAGTATCCAAGTATGCAGATGATACGCTTTTGTACCTCAGACATCCAGAAACAAACCTTTCTGCTGCTCTCAGGGAGGTGGTGAGATTTGGAGGGCTTTCGGGATTACATGTAAATTGGCCAAAGTCTATCATTTTCCCTCTTACGCCAAATACCCCCCCGTCTCGAGCCTGATTACCCTCTGTTGTGGTCCACTGAGGCGGTCAGATATTTGGGGATTAAACTGCATACAGATGCAGACACGGTATTCAGAGAAAATTATGGAAAGACTTTTAATAAACTGGAAGACGATGTGGAAAAATTGATAAAGCTCCTGTTGTCCCTCCTGGGCAGAATTTCCATCATGAAGATGGTGGTGCTGCCGCGCCTGCTATTTTTATTTCTTAACATCCCTATGGTTCTGCCACGAGCATTTTTTGACCGGCTCACCTCACTGATGGTTCGACTGGCGTGGGCGGGTAAGCAGCCGCGCGTGAAGTGGCAGATACTAGTACTTCCCTACTCTATGGGAGGACTAGGGGCGCCGGACTTTAGTTTATACTACAGAGCTGCACAGTGCTCACATGCATATTATTGGATGCATGGCTCTCCGGACATACCTTATCTCCGTATAGAATCGGAGGTGGCTGCTCCACTCCCACTTCCCGCTCTGTTGTTTAAGGCGGCAGACCGTAGGACCTGTTTATTGGACTCCATAAACGCCACAACACATGCTTGGCATCACCTACTGCAACTGCAAGCGGGAGCAATATTGTATTCTCCAGCAGCCCTGTTAGACTGGTGTGCTTGGTTGCCGCCATGCCAGGAGAAAGGGGTCACACAAGCAATGCAAGCATTGGGTGTTCGCGAGATAGGGGAGCTATTTGAGGACGGAGTAGCTAAGAGATGGGAGGACCTTGCTTCTGATAGGCCGGAGCTTACTCTCCTTACGAAGTTCCAATTTCACAGAACGAGACATGCGCTGAAAGGGCTACTGGACGATGACTACCTGGAACCGCCGGAACTAGATGCCTTGACGCGCACTATACGCGTAAAATCCCCGAAGCGCATGGTTGCGATAATTTACGGCTCTTCCATGTCGTACCGTGCTAATTATTACACTAAGGCGCGCTTGGAATGGCAAAGGGACTTAGATATGGAAATAGCGGATGATATGTGGCTCTATTGTTGCTCCAGCACTAAGCGAATCTCACTCAACGGCCGACACCGACTGGTGCACTTTAAGTTCCTTAACAGGGTCTCTTATACCCCTGAGAGGCTGCACCGGTATGGCTTACGGGAGAATGCCGACTGTGATCGATGCAAAGCGGGGTTGGCGGATTTCCTCCATCTGGCATGGTTGTGCCCGGAAATCGCAGCCTTCTGGGCCCTAGTGTTTAAGGAGATGAGTCAGAACACGAAGCTGGCCCTAGAACCTGAACCGACGTTAGCGCTACTAGGTTATTCAAAGCGTATCCCAAGTGGAGTGAAGCGGCTGATAGACATGGGAATGTTGATAGCCAAGCGCAGGGTTGCTATAAATTGGTTTAGAGGCCCGCTTCCAACGCTTGCGCAATGGAAATCTGATATGACATACTGTAGCACACAAACAGAGGTCTTTAGCGAATTACTTCCCCCACGCAGCCGGCCTAAAAAGTTTTGGGAACTCTATAGCACTTATTTACACACAAATAACAGGGACACTAGCGGCCCCCCCACACAAGCGCACAGTTAAAGATCATGCGATTCCTGAGAGCAAATGGGTAGCCACCATATTGTTACACATCTGTTACCATCCACGGTTAATGATTAAGCCCGTTGGAGTATCCTGACTGTTTGCTACCATCAATTGATTCTCCTCTGAGTGGTATCAGTGCCTAAAGATGTTGGTATTGTGTCGCATATGTGAGTAATGTATAATGTCATGCTGCAACTGAGTCTCATTGATGTATGTTCTCATTTTGTTTCTCTTTTTTGATCTACTGCTTGTTTTTTGGAAAATAATAAAATACATTAATAAAAAAAAAAATCTGCGCGTTGGAATTTCTAAGGCGGTACTCGCTAGGCGACGCTTTTCGTCGCGAGTGGAGTTGCGGTCTTCTATACTCCTTTCCGCCTATACCACTTCTGCCCAGAGTGCTGAAGAAAGTCAGGCGCGACTGGGCCCAAGTCATTCTTGTGGCTCCGGATTGCGCACAAAGAGTCTGGTATCCCGAGCTGCTACACATGGCCATCGATCCTCTGAGAAGACTGCCTCTTTGGGAGGATCTTCTGTTGCAGCAGCAGGGGACGGTCCTCCACCTGAACCTGTTCAGCCTCCACCTCCTTGCGTATAGATTGAGCGGCGGCAGTTGATGTCGTTTGACCTGCCTCCCGAAGTTTGTGATGTTATCTTGGCAGCCAGGCGCCCCTCCACTAAGACGGTATACACCTGCAGATGGAATAAATTTGTGGCATGGTGATCAGCCTTCTCTTTTCAAGTCCCCTGTTGTAAATCGTTTCATCTGAAAGAGACACGTTAGTGACAGATTCCTTACCTTAGAATATCCCCAGGCGTCAGGCTGGATCCGGAAAGTTTTTTGCGTAGCAGTACCCTTGCGCGTCGGTAGGCGTCGTCGTGCGGCTCCGCGTCCGTCGTCGGCGGCGTGATCGCCGGGATGACGTCGCGGGCAGTACTTAGACGCCGACCCTGCGCGCTGACGTCAGTTCTTCTTTTTCCGCTCCAGTAAGCGCAGATCCGGGAAGAGCAGTGCCCTAGTCAATTTTTGACTAAATTTTTGGTGATTTTTCACTGTTTCTTTTTGAGTCTTCTCGACTCCTAGGTGTCGGTAGGGATGCCCGGCTTCAAGCCATGCGACGTCTGTGGTCGAATGATGTCGATCACAGACCCGCACTTAGAGTGTCTCTACTGTCTCGGCCGAGACCACGACACGAAGTCGTGCCCTGACTGCCGGGCCTTACACCCGAAGGCTTTGCGAGAGCGGTCTCGAAAGCTCCTCGAGGTCCGGCAGTCGGCTCCGCGCCGCACCAAGCCCCAATCCCGTGAGAGGTCGAAGGGCCGGTCGCGGAGCCCCCGCCGGTCGTCGGAGTCCAAGTCTTCGCACTCCTCGGGTAAGTCGAAGCACAACAAGTCTAAGAAGCACCATCGCTCTAAGACTTCGCCTCGCCGGTCTCGCGACTCGGCTGAGGCCCCTGTCGGCACCGTCCCCGCGGCTCCGGATGTGCCTGTGGCGCCGCCCCCGCATTACCCGTCCTTTCCGGGTTTGGGGGCGACTCCGGCCGAGATACAGGAATTCCTGTCGGCCATGGCCCGCCTCTTCGGGCCTCAAGGTCCCGCCGGTGCACCTTCGGGCCCAGTGGGCCCTGATGGGGTTGCTCCGGCGTCGCCGACGACTCCGGTCCCGGCGTCGCCTGTCCCGCCAGCCTTGATCCCGGCCTCGGCTCCGGCCCCGGCCTCGATCCCGGCTCCGGTGGTACCGCAACCCCGATCGACGCCGGTTGACCTAACCACGCCTCCGCCGGCGCCGATGTCCCCGGCGTCGTTCCCCGGTTCTCTACGGTTCCGGACATGGAGCCGGACCGACGTCGCTCGACGCCGGCCCCGGCGCCGATGAGACCTTGGGTCCCAGATGTCCCTCCTCCTCCATATTTTGAGCAAGAGGAGGACCAGGAGAGCTGGGAGGGTCGGAAGACCCTCTCACACAGCAGTGTGAGTATGATCAGGACTGGGCAGAGGAACTTGGGGATGCCAGTGGTCTAGACACTTCCCCTGACACTGGCATGCTGTCTCCTCCCGTGGCTACGGAGGAGGGAGCAAATTTTGCAACGGTGTTGCGTAGAGCAGCTGGAGCCTTGCACCTCCAATTGCCTACTGTGGCTGTCAGGACTAATCTCCTGACGGAAGTGCTTCAGCCGGCAGCTTCCTCCTCGGAGCCATTGCTGCCGTTTAATGATGCACTGTCTGACGTTCTTTTGGGCACCTGGTCCAAGCCCACCACAGGGGCTCCTGTGGATAGGAACGTGGCCCGACGCCATCGCCCTGCTCCGGGCGACCCCTTGTTTCTCTCTCCACATCCCACCCCCGAGAGCTTGGTTGTCCAAGCCTCTGCCTCCCAAACCGCCTTCCCTACCGCCCCTCCGGATAGGGAATCCAAACGCCCAATCAATTTGGGAAGAAGGCTTTTTCTCCCTCCAGTGCTGGCTTGCGGTCCGTCAACACCGCTTGCCTTTTGGGCCGATATACCCACTCCCTGTGGGATTCGGTGGCGGCTGTTTTGCCCCAGTGTTCTGAGGAGGTCCAGACACTGCTTACCCGCACCATTGCGGAAGGTAGGGATGCGGCAAAGTACACCATACGTTGTGGCCTTGATACCGTCGACTCGCTGGGCAGATCGCTTGCAACGACTGTGGCGCTGCGTCGCCACGCCTGGCTGAGAACAACTGGTTTCTCGGGTGATGTCCAGAATACACTCATGGACATGCCCTTTGATGGAGTCGGTCTTTTTGGTTCCAAAGCAGACCATGCGCTGGAGCGTTTTAAGGACTCACGGGCTACTGCCAAGTCCCTGGGCCTTTCTGTTGTGCGCCCTCCGCTAACCTCTGCTTTTCGCCCCTTTCGTGGCCACGGAAGGGGCGCCCAGTCACGTCCGCTGCCCAGACTCCGGCCCGCGCAGCAAGCGTCTTCGCGTGGCCGAGGACGTGGCTACCGCCGTGGCAGTTCGGGCAACCAGCGTGCGGGTTAGGCCACCAGCTCCGCCCCGTCCGCGGACTCCAAGCCCTCCTAGTCCCTCCTTTCAGGTGCACAGCACGCCAGTAGGGGGCAGGGTCCGCCATCACCTTCACCACTGGCGTGCCATCACCTCGGACAGGTGGGTCTTGGACATTGTCCGAAGGGGCTACTCCCTCCCCTTCGAGACCACCCCCCCAGCCATGCCACCTCAATTCCACCGCATGTCAGGGGATCACTTGGTGCTTCTGCAGAAGGAAGTCACGGCCCTCTTGGCCAAGAGGGCCGTCGAGCATGTTCCGACCCCAGAAGTAGGACGTGGTTGCTACTCCCACTACTTTCTGGTGCCCAAAAAGGACAAGGAGGACATGCGTCCTATCTTGGACCTCCAGAACGTCAATCGCTTCCTCCGGAAGGAGAAGTTCAAGATGCTCACTCTAGCTCAGGTCTTGACTGCCCTCGACCCTGGAGACTGGTTGGTAGCGTTGGACTTGCAGGACGCTTATTTTCACATCCACGTCCTGCCGGCCCACCGGCGTTACCTGCGTTTCACGGTAGGCCTCGAGCATTTTCAGTTCACCGTGCTCCCCTTTGGCCTTACCAGTGCCCCTCGGGTGTTCACGAAAGTGATGGCGGTGGTCGCAGCTCATCTGCGCCGGGCAGGGGTTCCAGTCTTCCCCTACCTCGACGACTGGCTGCTGAAGGCGGGCTCGTCCCAGGCAGTCGTCTCCCACCTCCAGACTACGGCCGAACTCCTGCACTCGCTGGGGTTCTCCATCAATGTGCCGAAGTTGCATCTGATTCCTTCTCCACAGCTCCTTTTCATCGGAGCAGTTCTGGACACGACGCAGTTTCGGGCCTATCCTCCCGAACGGCGAGTCCGGGATATTCAGGCTATGATTCCGATCTTTCAGCCTTTATCCTGGGTTTCGGTACGGATGACCCTGAGGCTGCTGGGCCTCATGGCCTCCTGCATCCTGCTGGTCAATCATGCCAGATGGCATATGCGGGCTCTGCAGTGGGACCTGAAGTTCCAGTGGGCGCAGCACCAGGGCAACCTGTCCGATCACGTCCAGATCTCGGAGGGGACTGCAAAACAGTTGCAGTGGTGGCTCTCGAACCGGCAATGGGTCATGGGCAGATCCCTCTCCCTTCCCCAGCCAGAGCACACAGTTGTGACGGACGCGTCCCTTCTGGGATGGGGCGGTCACATGAGAGAGGCGGAGATCAGAGGCCTCTGGTCTCCGGCGGAGTCCCGGCTCCATATCAACCTTCTGGAGCTCCGGGCGATCCGACTTGCACTCAAGGCATTCCTTCCCTCTGTCAAAGGGAAGGTAGTGCAGGTGTTCACAGACAACACCACCGCCATGTGGTACTGCAACAAACAAGGCGGGGTGGGGTCGTGGACCCTCTGTCAGGAGGCTCTGCGCGGTCTGGACATGGCTGGAACATCAGGGCATGTTCCTGATGGTTCAACACCTGGCAGGTTCCCTGAACGCCAGGGCGGACGAACTCAGCCGCAGGTGCAGGATGGATCACGAATGGCGTCTTCACTCGAAAGTGGCGCAAGGACTCTTTCTGCAGTGGGGAGAGCCTTGGTTAGATCTATTCGCCACCGAAGAGAACGCGCAATGTCATCAGTTCTGCGCGTTGGAATTTCCAAGGCGGCACTCGCTCGGCGACGCTTTTCGTCGCGAGTGGAGTTGCGGTCTGTTGTATGCCTTTCCGCCTATACCACTTCTACCCAGAGTGTTGAAGAAGATTCGGCACGACCGGGCCCAAGTCATCCTTGTGGCTCCGGACTGGGCTCGAAGAGTTTGGTATCCCGAGCTACTCAGTATGAGCGTTGATCCCCGATCCGTCTGCCTCTTCGGGAGGATCTTCTGTCGCAGCAGCAGGGACGGTCCTCCACCCGAACCTGTCCAGTCTCCACCTGCTTGCGTGGAGATTGAGCGGCGGCAGTTGATTCCTTTCGACTTGCCTCCCGAAGTTTGTGATGTGATTCTGGCAGCCAGGCGTCCCTCCACTAAGGTGGTATACGCCTGCAGGTGGAACAAGTTTGTTGCATGGTGCACAGCAAAGGCTGTGAATCCCTCTCTGCCCCTCTTTCTGAGGTTCTTCTGTTCCTTCTTTCCCTGGCCCAACAGGGTTCTGCCCTGGGTACCATCAAGGGCTATCTTTGTGCTATCTCGGCCTTCCTCAGGCTTCCTGATCAGCCCTCCCTTTTCAAGTCCCCTGTTGTTAACAGGTTCCTAAAAGGCATTACACACCTCTTCCCTCCTGTTCCGTTTGTGATGCCTCAGTGGGACTTGAACTTGGTTCTTACCTTTCTCATGTGCGCTCCCTTTGAGCCTCTACATAACTGTCCTCTTCGTCTTCTGACTCTGAAGACAGCCTTTCTGGTGGCCATCACCTCCGCTCGGCGGGTGAGTGAGCTCCAGGCTCTATCATGCAAACCTCCCTTTCTGTCTGTCCATCCAGACAAGGTTGTTCTTAGGACGCGTCCGTCCTTCTTGCCAAAGGTGGTTACTGCCTTCCACATTGGGCAGACCATCACTTTGCCCACCTTCTTTCCGCCTCCGCATCCTTCCAGAGAGGAAGAGAGGCTCCACCGTCTGGACCCAAAACGTGCGCTTTCCTTTTATATCAACCGCACACAACACTTCCGGGTGGATGACCAGCTCTTTGTTGGCTACGTGGGCACCAAAAAGGTTGGGCGGTGCACAAGAGAACCATCTCCCGCTGGGTAACCTTGTGTATCTAAGCCTGCTATTCTTTGGCTAAGAAGGAGCCTCCTGTTGGGCTGCGTGCCCATTCCACCAGGGCAACCGCTGCTACCACGGCTTTAGGCCGCGGTGTTCCGCTGCAGGATATCTGTCAGGCAGCTACGTGGGCCTCGCTGCACACGTTTATCAAACATTACTGCCTTGACAGTCAGGTCCGGAGGGACGGCTTCTTTGGCCGTTCTGTCCTCCGGGACTTCCTTGTCTGATCTTTGTTCGCAGACCCACCACCGGGGTTGGTATTGCTGGGGTATCTATTCTAAGGTAAGGAATCTGTCACTAACGTGTCTCTTTCAGATGCACAAGTTACTAACTTGTGTAACGATATATCTGTAAGAGACAGTAGTTAGTGACAGATTCCTACCGCCCACCCATCCTCCCCGTTCTGCGAACTGATTTCTAGGGTTAAGGACATCCCTTTCAGGGCCCTAGTATTTTTCAGACACCTATGTCAGCTTCTTGCATGGCTCTGCGTTCCTGGCGCGGAAAGTCGTGTACAGAACTGACGTCAGCGCGCAGGGGCGGCGTCTAAGTACTGCCCGCGACGTCATCCCGGCGATCACGACGCCGACGACGGACGCGGAGCCGCACGACGCCGCCTACCGACGCGCAAGGGTACTGCTACGCAAAAAACTTTCCGGATCCAGCCTGACGCCTGGGGATATTCTAAGGTAAGGCATCTGTCACTAACTACTGTCTCTTACAGATATATCGTTACACAAGTTAGTAACTTGTGCCTCAAGGGCATTACTCATTTTTCTCCTCCTGTTCCCTTCGTAATGCCCCAGTGGGACTTGAACTTGGTTCTTACATATCTTATGTGCTCTCCCTTTGAGCCGCTACATAACTGTCCTCTCAGGCTTCTAACTTTGAAAACTGCCTTTCTGGTGGCCATCACTTCTGCGCGCAGGGTGAGTGAGCAACAAGCTCTTTCTACCAAGCCTCCCTTTCTGGCTGTTCATCCGGACAAGGTCGTCCTCAGAACTAGACCTTCCTTTCTTTCCAAGGTCGTTACTTCTTTCCACATTGGCCAAACCATCACTTTGCACACCTTCTTTCCGCCTCCACATCCTTCAAAAGAGGAAGAGAGGCTCCACAGTTTGGATCGAAAACGTGCGCTTTCCTTCTACTTGGATCACACCAAACAATTCCGGGTGGACTACCAGCTCTTTGTTGGTTACGTGGGCACCAAGAAAGGTCGGGCCGTGCACAAACGGACCATCTCCAGGTGGGTCGTTCTGTGCATAAAAACTTGCTATTCTTTGGCAAAGAGGAGCCTCCAGTGGGACTGCGCGCCCATTCCACCAGGGCGACGGCAGCTAGCACTGCTTTGGGATGGGGAGTCCCCCTTAATGACATCTGTCAGGCAGCTACGTGGGCATCGTTGCACACATTCACCAAACACTACTGCCTGGACAGCCAAGTCCGGAGAGACCGCTTCTTTGGCCGTTGTGTTCTCCAGGACTGTCTGGTGTGATTTTAGTTTTCAGCCCCACCTCCGGGGTTGGTATTGCTGGGGTATCTATTCTAAGGTAAGGAATCTATAACTAACTGTTTCTTTCAGATGAACAAGTTACTTACCTTCGGTAACACTATATCTGTTAGAAAAATAGGTTAGTTATAGATTCCTTACCGCCCCACCCATCCTTCCCGTTCTGCGAACTGACTTCTAGGGTTAAGGACTTCCTTTCAGGGCCTTAGTTTTGTACACCAGTGGTCAGTGTCTTGCATGGCTCTGCGCTTCTGGCGTGGAAAGTAGTGTACAGAACTGACGTCAGCGCGCGAGAGCGGCGTCTATGTAGCTACCGCACGGCAACCCGGCGACCACGACGCCAACGACGAACGCGGAGTCGACTGACGCCACCTTCCGACGCGCAGGGGTACTGCTGACGAAAAACCTTCCGGATCCAGTCTGACGCCTGGGGGTAATTCTAAGGTAAGGAATCTATAACTAACCTATGTTTCTTACAGATATATCGTTACCGAAGGTAAGTAACTTGTTCATTAACGTGAAAGCTCAGCATTGGGCTCTTGTAAACTACAAGCATTTGCAATGCAATAGGTATCGCATTTTAGAAACTTTGACCTATTGGTATTGTAAATGGCAATGCCTTTTATTATTGCAGGGTTTTTAAACACATAAATAAAAGGCATTGACATTTACAATGCGAGACTTATTGCAGTGCAAATGCTTGTTATTGGGGGCTGTTGTTTTTGTGAGGCTTATGGCGGGCTATTCTGGCTGCTTGTAAAGTGTTCAAAACAAAACAAAGGAATTCCCTGGGTTGCTGTTTTAAAGCATCCGCAGCGCAAGGATAGACAAATTACCCCAACCCCATCTTCCTCTCCCCTTCAGTACCACCCCCACTGCCATCTTCACTATCAAATACGTAAAACAAACATTGGCATAGCCAGGCCGTCTCGCCTTTGCCACCTAAAGGCTTTGGCAACTCAATCAATCAATAGTTGCTTTATTTGACAATACATGTCATAAAAGCATTGCAGATAAAAAAGTTAACAAACAGTATACAGATAAAACTTGAATAAAAAGATTTTTATACAAAGGTAGAAAGCCGACTTCAGATATCTAAATGCGGTCAGACTTTTAGTTCATTGGTAAAAGTACATAAAACAATATAAACAGAAGGGTCCTGGAAAATCACATTTGCAGCACGATTAGGCATGTTGGAGCCCACAATTCGCAATTGGCCTAATACGCGTACAGATTATAGATGGGTTCCAATTATCAATTTTCGAACACAGTTTTCTGCGCACGGATTAGCCACATCCACTTTAGGAATTTTGCTACCGGGATGGCATACCTGAGCGATGGATCTGTACAAAGAATATGAAGGGCTATGCTACATGATCTTGGGCCCATATTCCTACAGGTTTGCGCTAGCCATGTTTTGCGCGGTCCTGCATATACAGGGCACACAAAAAATACATGTGATAGAGTTTCTACCTCATCTCTACATGTATTACATTTATTATTCTTTATTGTAGACCATTTGGATGTGAAACACTTTAGAGGAAGGGTCCCTAATCTAAATTGGAAATAGAGTTTCCGATCCACTGGCTTTGTAATAGCATCCCAGAACAGCTCAAGATTTGGGCGAGATTTAATCTGTAGGAAGAATCCTGTGAGTGAAGTGGAATCGTGACACCTACTCTCTTCACATGCAACCGTCTCCTAGGATATTTCTTTGAGCTTATCTTTCGTCGGAAACAAAGAGTCATTGGGGCTATCCCACAGATGTGCAAGGCCCATTCCATAAAATAGACCCTTAAGATTTCTCAGCCAGCTGATCTTGTGGAATTGATCTTTTTCTATAACGTCCCTTAAACCTTCAGCATATACTTTCAGTTCCGGCGTACTCCACAACCTACGCCAGTACAAAATCGGCCGGAGCTTTGGCAATTGCTTTTTGGTGGGACCGTGCAGCATCAGGACATAGACTGTGCAGCATTTTTTTAAATTAATAAAGCACTTTGAAGGTGACATAAAAAGCATAACCCAAGCACAATAATAAAAATAATATTCACATCCTTCTACCTGATGATAAATACCTGGCAAAAACTAAAGAAAGCAACAAATACCAAAGTCAACAGGACTGCTTATCTTTAAAGTGAGTTAGGCAAATGGTCTAAAAATAAACTGCCTTGTCTTGACGTAAAAACGGATAAACTGACTGAAATTGCAAAACATGGGACGCTGCAAACAAGGCAACGGATTCGAGCCTCACCATCTGCGCCAGCTTACTTTATCGCCTGTACTGGGGGATCTAAAAGCAGTATAGCATATTGTCCATGCTGTAAATAGGCGTCTGCTTTTTGGATTTACTAGAAACGCTATTGTTGGTGAAGCCGTGGCAGTACTGTCATGACAAGATGCATATTCTAATTACAATACTGTTCTCAATGTCTTCAAAACTACCCATTTTATTGGACCACTTTGCTCTGCAGCTGTAATACTCGGCAAAGTCACTAACTCACAGATGCTACAATTTTCGTAAAGAAGGGGTTGTAACACTAGAAACATTCATGGATGGAAGGCTTTCTAGCAAACAAGAAGAAGAAAAAAATCGATTTGGAATGAAAAAATGGGAGCGCTGCCACATATGCAGCATATCTCGGAGTTCATTTCGCTTCTTGGAGCCCCTCACGTGCAGGGACCGCTGGGGCGCCTCTGTCCTGCTGTCCCGGCTCTTGCTCCAATTTCCACCCTTTACATGTGAGTCGTTGTGCTCATACAATGTGGTCCTAACAGCCACCTTGTGTGTCCAGACTTCTAAGTCAACGCAGTACTTGCTCGACCCCTTGCAAAAGGGCTGATGGATATGGATTTTCACGTAATAGGCATCATGAAAATTCTCAGAGCTGCCATAACTGCAACTGCTGTAGCCAAAAAAGAAAAGAAGGCAGAACTATGGGGGTAAAGTTGAAATGTCAACAGACCCAAACTTGTCATCACTTCCGGTTTACTGTGTATGCAACGTGAACAACACTAATGCTATGCCATTTCTATGCTACTTTAACATAGAAGAAAAACAATCTAACATTTTGGGCATTAGTTTAATAAATTATTTAAAATGTGAGCATGCCATGATTGTTCAGTAAACATTTTAAGACAATAACGTTTGTAAGAATTGCTTAACGGATATGCTAAAAGTACTGAGTGAGCCTGCCGGAGGAATGAAGGCTGCGACTGCGCCATGCTGAAGGGGCCGAGAGAATAGAGGGTATGGCTTTGAACCCACACAGCCAGCGCGAAGACAGTAGTCGCTTTGCTTGCATTAGGCGCGTGCAGACAAGGGAGCGAGTGAAAACACATGCGCTCGTGAAAAGCGCTGTTAAACAAAGAAAAAAGTAGTTCCGAAAGTATTTCCTAAATGGGACAAGTGTAATGCTACAAGTAATGCGGCTGTGCTCCGTGGGTCGGATCAACCCACGGAAATGAGGTACAAATAGGAAAAATTAGCCACTTGGAAGCAAGGCTTTTTAAAGGACACTCAAAGAAACAAATGAAAAGCAATGGGCAGGCTGTAAGCCCACAAAGTATATACAGCATGTCCCGAAGAGACAACGCAGGCTTGACCTAAAAAGCACTTTAACATTCAATGTATATGCTGTATCCTTATGGCGGTTTGGATGTCACTAGTAAACAAGCTAAGGAATGGAAGCAAATTCTGCCTTATGTTTACCCCTACGTGCATGGAACTGCATTACCCTAATTGGTAGTACACCGAAAAATATCTGTTTTGTTTTACGGAGTTAACAGTATTATTAGCAGCTGTTTGATTTATTTTACACTTTGCTTGTGTTAGACTTGGCATCTTTGGCGTGGTTTCCCTTGACTTTTTTGCCTCTACCTCCTGTATTTTTGATGCTGTGCTGGATTTCGTTTTTGCTGGCCTAGACGCTTTGGGCACTTTCCTAGTGCTGATCAGTGTCAAAGTGCAAGTGCTCCCTGTGTAACTTGTTATTGTCAAGTGGTTCTCCCTGCTTGGCATATTTGATTTACTGGTAAGTCCATAGTAAAGTGCACTGCGTGTGCCAGGGCCTGTAAATCAAATGCTAAATCAAATGCTACTAACGGGACTGCAGCAGGGATTGTGCCACCCACATGAGTAGCCCTGAAAATGTATCTCAGACCTGCCACTGCAGTGTCTGTCCGCAGTTTTAAGCGGCCATGTCAACCTGGCAAGTGCACCCACTTGCCTGGCCCTAACTTTCCCTTTTCTTACATGTAAGACACCCCTCGGGTAGGCCCAAGGTACCCCCATGGGCAGGGTGCAGTGTATGTGAAAGGTAGGACATGTACTGGTGTGTGTGACATGCCCTGATAGTAAAATACAGTGTATTTCGTTCTTCACTATGGAAAGGCTATCTGCCCCATAGGATAACATGAGAGATACTTTGTAACATCTTACAAGTATTAATTTCCATTGGGACGAGATAGAGAAATAAAGTTCTGATGGATGCATCTGCCTGTGGATTCCTCACCTTTTGAATTACCCCTTGTGCAGCATTCCATGGAAACTGTTTTCATAGCTCTCCCACGTCGACGAGGACGTCACAATGGCACAGCTCCGCTTGCGACTCCGCGTGACGTCATCGGAGCCATAAGAAGCGCTCATCAGCCTGCTGATGTCAGTTCCCTTTTTTCCACGCTGTTGACGCGTAACGATTTTTCTAGAACTCTCCATTTTTTTGTGGTTTACATTGTTACAGTAACGTCTGAAAACTGTATCTGTATGATGGCTGCTCAGAAAAAGCCTGGATTTAAACCCTGTAGGAAATGTGGGGGTCATATGTCCGTCACGGACCCCCACGAAGATTGCCTTTGGTGCCTGTCGTCTGACCACGATGTCGAGGGATGCTCTTCATGTCATCGTATGAACCCGAAGGCCCTCAAAGAGAGGGAAGCGAAGTTGTTCATGGCTCGGGCGAAGAAGGAAAAGAGAGGTCGGAAGAGAACAAAGTCGAGGTCGAAGTCGCCGACTCAACACACCTCGAGGTCGTCGAGGAAGCATAAGAAGAAGCGGTGTCATGGGTCCAGGCGTCGCTCTTCTAAAGGGAAGTCGCCGAAGTCTGGGTCCCAGGTCATGCGGCGTCACAGGAAGGATGACATCTCGCCTTCACCGCAGGTGACTCCAGTGCATTCTCGGACTCCGAGGGATTCTCTGGCGTCCAGGGAAGCGACTCCTTCGCCTCCGGCCATTCCGACCCAGGCTCTGGTGTCTCCGGGGCTGCAGCCAGAGCCTGCCTTAAGACCTCAGCCCGTTCCAGATCAGGCAATTCCGGATCCGTACCCACCTTTCCCGGCTCCAGGTGCGGATCCTTCACATTTTTTAAATGCAATGTATGGCATGTTTGCCAGGGCGGTTAACCCATCCGGTGCACCTGGTGGCCCTGTGGGACCGCTTTCCTTTAATATGGGTGTTCCCCATCATTATGCCCAGGCACCATTTACGCGCTTCATGCCAATGACTCCCTCTTGGCCTCTCCCGACGCCCAGGTTCTCGACGCCAATCCCGTCACAGGAGGAAAGGATGGACTATTCCCCAACGCCACAGGGCTCCGGCCCGGCGCTGTCCCGACTTTGTGCGGCGCGGCCAGCCGCTCCTGAAGGGCCTCCATCGACGCCAGCTCCGAGGTCACCGGTGCCACGTCTGGCACCGCCGACGCCGATACCTAAGATGCGTTCAAGAAGGGAGGCTCAGAGGCTTCTGGAAGAGGAGGAATTCCAGGAGCAACAGGAAGAAGCAGAGGAGGGAGAGATACTGGATCCCACTCAGGATTTTGAAGGGCTTCAAAAAGCCAGTGGGCTTGATACATCACCAGAGTGGGAACTATCTTCTCCAAAGCTCTTCCTTCTCAGGATGCTTCTTCCTACCATTCTGTGATAAGGAAAGCTGCTGTCATTCTGGATTTACAGTTGCTCTCGGCAGAGGTCAAGTCGAACATTTTGACAGAGGTTCTTCACTCCCCTTCATCAGTGATGGAACCTTTACTTCCGTTCAATGAAGCCTTGACAGAACCCATTCTGGAAGTATGGCAAAAGCCTATGTCTACCCCAGCTATTTCCAGATCAGTAGCAAGGCGATACAAAGTTGTGCCTGGGGATCCTGCTTTTTTGTCAACGCACCCTTCACCTGAAAGTTTGTTGGTTCAGTCTTCATGTTCATCAAAACAGTCTTCAGGTTCCTTCCTGTCCACTCCTGGGGATAGGAACTCAAAGAAGCTGGAACAGTCAGCAAAGAAAGTATTTTGTCAGGCCGGTATGGCCTTAAAGTCGAGTAATTCTACATGCCTGCTGGGACGTTACGTCCATGCGTTGATGGACTCAGCCAAGGAAGTGATTCCTAAACTCCCCGAGGATGTCCAGGGCCACTTTGCTGAGGTGCTGACGGACACTCAAGCGGCGGCCCGTCAGGTGATTCAGTCTGGGCTTGACACAGCTGACTCCATTGCCAGGGTGATGGGTTCCTTGGTGGCTACTAGGATGCACGCCTGACTGAGAGGATCGGGGTTCTCTCCTGATGTTCAGGCAACGCTGTTGGACCTTCCTTTTGATGGCTCCAGACTTTTCGGGACCAAAGCGGACTCAGTGCTACAGCGTTTTAAAGACAGCAGAGCTACCGCTAGGTCTTTAGGTTTGCAATCTCAGCTTAGGGGCTTTGGGTACTGAAGATTTTGGGGTTTTGGAAGTGTGGCTCCTTTTCGGGCCCGACAGCAGTAGCAACAACAGGTGAACCCTCTGTACAGAACATACAGAGCGAGGGGTAGAGGTCGACTGCGGGGAGCTGCTCACCAATAAGTCTCCTCCTTCTCCTCTCCTGTCCTCCCAACTGGCTCCGCAGGGAAGCAGCTCTAGATCCCCCATGTTAGAGCACGTTGGCCCCGTGGGAGGTCGGGTGGCCCATTTTCTACAAAGTTGGAAATCTGTTACTTCAGATCTATGGGTTTTAAATCTTGCAGAAAATCGGTACGCCCTTCCTTTCCGGGAGTTTCCCCCTCCTTTCCCTCCTCGCCAGGGCTGGTGTTAGGAGGACTATCTGTTGCTCCTGCAACAAGAGGTCCTGTCCTTGTTACAGAAAGGTGCGATAGAGATTGTTCTGGAGCAGGAAAGGGGTCAGGGATGCTACTCCAGGTATTTCCTGATCCCCAAAAAGGACGGGTGATTGAGGCCGATCCTAGACCTCAGGATCTTGAATTTTTACCTCAAACAAGAGAAATTCAAGATGTTGACCCTAGTTCAGGTTCTTCTGGCGTTGCAGCAGGAAGACTGGATGGTGTCGATCGATTTACAGGATGCGTATTTTCACATTCCCATCCTGAAGTCGCATCGGAAGTATCTCCGTTTTACGGTGGGATCTCGGCATTATCAGTTTGTGGTCCTTCCTTTCGGTCTTACATCCGCACCATGGGTCTTCACGAAGGTGATGGCGGTGGTTGCAGCACATCTCAGAAGGTCGGGGATTCCTGTTTTCCCCGATCTGGACGACTGGCTGCTCAAGGCAAAGTCGCCAGAGATGGTGCTTCATCATCTGCAAGTAACAACTCAGCTGTTGTTCGACTTGGGTTTTTCGATAAATGTACCCAAATCTCACCTGGTGCCCTCTCAGCGCAACCTGTTCATAGGGGCAGCACTGGATACTACTGTGAGTCATGCTTTCCCGCCTCCTCAGAGGATTCTAGACATCAAAGCTATGATTCCAATGTTTCAAGATGGAGTGGCGGTTCCAGTCCTGAAGGTTCTACGCCTGCTCGGTCTGTTTGCTTCCTGCATACTGTTGGTCAACCATGCACGCTGGCACATGAGGGCACTCCAGTGGTGTCTCCGCAGGCAGTGGTTTCAACACAACGGGGATCTCAGGGAGGTGGTGAGAATCTCCAGAGACACTGCAGCGGAGCTGTTGTTGTGGAGTGTTTCAGGCAACCTGACTCAAGGGAAGCCGTTTCAACCTCCCTCTCCGGTGGCCACAGTGATAACGGATGCCTCCACTCTGGGGTGGGGTGCTCATCTGGGGGATCTGGAGATCAAGGGTCTTTGGTCGCCAGAGGAGAGATTGCTTCACATCAATCTTCTGGAATTGCAGGCGATACGTTTGGCTCTCAAGGCCTTTCTTCCCTCCCTTCACGGTCAGTCAGTTCACCAAACAATGAGGAGTAGGGTCGTATCGTCTCTGCAGAGAGGCTCTGCGACTCTGGTCCTAGGTTCAGGGCCATCAGATTTGTGTAATTGCAAATCATCTGGCCGGGCCGCTGAATGTCCATGCGGACAGTCCCAGTCGGCAATACTCGACCGATCATGAGTGGCGTCTTCACCCGCAGGTGGTCCATCACATTTTCAGAATGTGGGGGATTTCCTCGGTTGGACCTGTTTGCCAATCTCTCGAACGCGCACTGCCCGTCGTTCTGCAGTCTCCAGTATCCGATGCGGGAGCGCTGAGGGATGCGTTTCAGTTAGATTGGGCTCACAGCTTCTTTATGTGTTCCCTCCCATACCCTCGATTCCTCGAGTTCTGAGGAAGGTTCGCCAAGACCTGGCCCAAGTCATATTGATCACCCCGGATTGGACAAGAAGGGTGTGGTACACAGACCTCCTTCACCTCTCATCGCAGTCTCCTCTCCGTCTCCCTCTCAGGGCAGACCTTCTCTCGCAGTCACAGGGGCAGGTTCTACACCCCCACCTCCAGAGTCCGCACCTTCATGTCTGGAGATTGAACGGGGCAACCTGAGTTCTTTCTCTCTCCCACCGGATGTGGTGGATGTTATATTATCGGCCAGAAGACACTCCACCAAATCGGTCTATTCTGGTAGGTGGGCCAAGTTTGTTAAATGGTGCGGAGAGAGATCCATTGATCCTTTGCAGGCCCATTTGTCTGACATTCTGAGTTTCGATCTTTCCTTACTCAACAGGGTTGTGATGCAGCAACTGTTAAAGGCTACTTGTCTGCCTTGTCAGCTTTTCTTTGCTTACCAGACCAACCCTCATTGTTTAAGTCTTCTATAGTCATGAGATTCATTAAGGGTCTCACTAACAGATTTCCTCCTTCTCCATGTATTATGCCTCAGTGGGATTTAAATTTAGTTCTTACTTTTATGATGGGGTCCCCTTTGAGCCTCTACATAGTTGTCCGTTGAAGCTCCTGTCATTCAAGACAATTTTTCTGATTGCGATTACTTCGGCTAGGAGGATTAGTGAGATACATGCTCTTAGTTCTAAGCCTCCTTTCACCTCTATTCATGCAGATAAAATGTTTCTTAGGACCAGAGCTGCTTTATTACCTAAGGTGGTCACTTCCTTCCACCTAGGGCAATCTATCACTCTACCCACTTTCTATCCTCCCACTCACCCTTCTAAGGAGGAGGAGAGACTTCACTGCCTGTACCCTAAGAGGGCGGTCAGCTTCTACCTGGACAGGTCTAAAGACTTTAGGCTGGACGACCAACTCTTCATTGGATACGTGGGAAAGATGAAGGGCAAGGCTGTCCACAAGCAAACACTGTCCAGGTGGATCATCCTCTGCATCAAGATCTACTGCGCCTTGGCCAAGACAGAGCCTCCTGAAGGTATCCGAGCTCATTCCACCAGAGCGAAGTCGTCTACTTCGGCTTTGGCTAGAGGTGTCCTTGTTGTAGACATCTGCAAGGTGGCAACTTGGGCCGCCCTCCACACTTTTGAGAAGCATTACTGCTTACATTCGGAGGTGAGGAGGGACGGCCAAATTGCACGTTCTGTGCTGCAGGATTTTTTGGTATAGGTAGGTGGACATCCTCCTTCGGGAGCGGGACTGCTTGGAGATTCAATTCAAAAGGTGAGGAATCCACAGGCAGATGTATCCATCAGAAGAACAAGTTACTTACCTTCTGTAACGCTTTTTCTGGTGGATACAGTATCTGCCTGTGGATTCCTCACTGACCCACCCGCCTCCCCGTTGTCTACCTACTCATACCGAAAAGAATTTTGGGTATGACAGCCTTGTATACATTGTCATTGGAAATGATATTATGCTTGTCGCTAGGAAATGTCTACGTTTTAGACTTTCCAGTTTCCTTTCTTGAATAGTATGTGCATATTTTGTATACTGTGTATACCTGTGAAATGTCGGTTCACCGTTTCGCCTCGAAGGCACGGTGTGAGAAGCTGTCCTGGTATATGATGTTCACTAATGTAAGTGGGCACCTTGCACCAGTCCAGACAACCCTTATGGTGATTTAAGAGGTCTTAGACAACCTTAGAAAGCTCTCTAAGTGGTAGCTGTGGAGAGCAGCCTTCAGGCTTAGTCCAGAAGAAGTGTAAAGCAGCTTGTTTTACCAGATTGCAATCTTATAGTATAGATTAAGTGAAAAAGAACCACACCAAGTATTTATAAAAATATGTATTTATTATATAATACTCTCTAGTATGTTCCAATATCTCCTACACTGAGATAAACACAGTGCACGCAATACGTTAGCAGAGAAACAAAGTAAATAGCACGAAATACACAGTGGCCCCAGGGGTACCAAACCATATACTAAGAAAGTGGTATAAGAACTACGACTCGGCTCAAGACAGGGTCAAGAGGACGTAGAAATGCTGGGACCCCAAGGAACCACCCAAGGTGAGTAGATAGGGACCCCACGGAGAGCGTGTGCAGTGTGGAAACATGACCGCGTGATCCGTACAACTCTATTTTGCAAGTTGCGGTTGGATTTTTAAAGATTAAGGACCCTTTCCAGTGGACCCTGAAGAAACCCCGTGGAAGACAGAAGGTTGGAGAGCCACCCCATCCGTGGATACCCTAGTACCTACGTTACCTACACCAGGGAAGCCGGGTTCTTGGATGTGAAGTGGTGTCGGAAACCACAGTCGTACCCAATGGAGGACTTCAGAAAAGTTCCGCTGTGGAAGAAGGAAGAAGTGTCCGGTGGAATCCGAGGATGGATTCTTGATGAGAGGTACCTGCAAGCAGACGGGACAGAGTCTATGTTGCTCAGAAGTGACCAGGAGACTTGGGAGACGAATGCCCTCTGATGTCGGGTGTTGCAGGATGGATGACTTGGACTTTGACTCTGCAGCTGTGAGGAGCAGGCGACACTGAGGCAGACCAGGAGCCGTGCACGAGCTGTCCCACGAAGGATGTCGAGTGCTGAGGGGTCGGTGTCCGGCGGGAGCACCAACAAGCCTTGGCAAATGCAACCAACGCAGGGATCAAAGAAGGAGCAACGTCGGGACCAGCAAGGTCCAGGGGACTCGCCAACAGCAGGGGAGTCAGGGCAGGCCCGAGCAATCAGGGGAGCCCAAAAGAAACAAGACTGACCCTCAAGTGGACCCACAGGCCAAAGGCACTGGAGTCGCGAGAGGGCCTCAAGCAGCTCACCAAAAGATGCAGGCCACGATGCACACGATGTGGTGTGGCTGAAGATTCTGGTCACTGGAGGTGCTCTAGGTTGGGGCTACTTGGAGCCCGAAGATCTTCTCGGAAGGAAGCCAACAAGCCTTTGCAACTGCAAGTTGGACGCGGTGCACAGGGGTTCGGTTATTGCAACCCCCACGATGGATACTGGCCTAAAACTTGGTGAGCGCGCAGGGCAGGCCTCGGGAGCTGTGGAAAACCACTACCTGTGTTGCAGAGCCCACGGAGTCCGGAGGAGCTCAGGATCTGCGGACCGGTCGACTTAGTTGCGGTGCCTGCGAATGCAGGGGAGTGACTCCTTCACTCCAAGGGAGATTTCTTCAGGTGTCTTTGATGCTTCACAGGCCTTGGAAGGTTCCTGTATGATGCACAGACGATGCAGCAGACTGGAAGGGAGACGAAGTCAGGCCCAAACGAAGACCAGCGAAGTCCAGAGTGCCCCGACGGTAGAAGTGCAGTGGTGTCTGATCTGAATCTTATCCCACGACAAATCTAGGGACCTACACCCAGGTAGGCCCTTAAGTACCCTAGGGAAAGGGTTGGGAAGATTCAGGGGACCCTCTCAGGGGAGGGTCTGGACAGGGGGTGGTTACTCCCGTGTCCTTTGTCCAGTTTCGTGCCAGAGCGGGAGCCAACGGCTCCCAGAACTGGTTTGAACTGGACTATGCACAGGGACACCAAGTGTGCCCCTCATGCAGACTTTCTGGCGCTGGCAAGCGCACCCACCTGGTCCCAATACACTAAATCCTGTCTGGGAGGTGGTCACACCTCCCTGTGACAGGATGCCTATTGTTCCACCTTCCTCTGCTCAGCAGCAGGAGGGCAGAAATGTGTCTCTGGTCGGCAGCAACCTATTTGTGCTGTCCTGGTCTAGAAGGTTGGCACCAGGAACACTGAGAGCCTAACGGAGGGCTCTTCCAGTGCTTGGAATCATACCTCCCACACCGTTTATGGTGTGGGGGTATGATGCCAACATGTTTGATACTAAACATGATGGGATTCATTGCAGCTGTTTTCGAGATGGTCATCGCGTGATTAGGCGGTGCCCCTCTATATAGTATATGGCTGCTTCACTGACAACCCGGGAGAATGGGCTCCGTAGGATGCAGGGGTGTCCTGCTCATGCAGGGGCACCCTCTTACTTAGAACTAAGCACCCTGCCTTCAGGATTGCAAAGGCCTGCTATAGGGGTGACTTATAGGTTTTAAGTGCAGTGACCCTAGATATAGGAAGCCTATATCTTAAGTAAGTGGTGCAAGCACCAACTTACACAGGCTGCAATGGCAGGCCTGTAGTTCCATTTTGCATGGTCTCTCATGGGCGGCATTATGCATGCTTCAGCCCATGAGAGACCTCTGGGGTACTTATGCCCTGGGTACCTTAGTACCATATACTATGGACTTATAAGGGTACCCCAGTATCCAATCTGGAATGTACCTAAGTACTCAACACAACAATTTAGGGAGAAAGCAGATTGACTGGGGTACTGATTAGCAGGATCCCAGTCAGACTAGTCAAAAACAGCCTCACATCAAGCAAAAAGTGGGGGTAACCATAGAAGCGGATCCTACTTTCCTACACACAGAAGAAATGGGTGGAACTGATGTCAGCATGCCGACGAGGTCTTCTTATGGCTCCCATGATGTCACGCAGAGCCCTGCCATTGTGACATCCTCGTCGACCTGGGAGAGCTATGAAAAAAGTTTCTGTGGAATGCTGCACAAGGGTAATTCAAAAGGTGAGGAATCCACAGGCAGATACTGTATCCACCAGAAAAAGCGTTACCGAAGTTAAGTAACTTGTTCTTTAGGCTCTCTGAACTCAGAATTTAATAACACATCTTTTAGTAAAGATGGTTTTTAAATTGTGTGTTTGAAAATGCCTCTGCCTGTTTGTGTATTGACTGTCTGGTTTTGGAGTGACAGGGGCTGGCGATGTGCATTCACTGTAGACAGCCACTGGAGGGGTTGAGGTGTGCCTGGCCCTTCCTGGATAACTCTGAGCTGAGCTGAATAGACCTTGGCTGCATTTAGAGTAGTGGGAGGAGTTTTCCTTGCACCTAAATAGGGCCCGTCTCCCTTGCACAATGCTGTCTCCAACCCCTCTAGTCATACTGCACCAGTAAGGACAGAACTGGTTTGGACTGGGCTCAGAGACCCTTGCACAAAGAAGAGCAAAGACAAAATGGGATATAAGTAATAGACCTTAAACCCCAGAACTTTAGATCACTTCTGGACTCAAGAGGAACCTTTGACAAGGAGAAGAGCTAGAGAGCTATAAGGAGGAGTACTGCCCCTCTGCTGTGTGGGGTTGGCCTGCAGTTGCTGCTTCTGCCAAGAAAAGGACAAAGACTGGAACTTTGCTTAGAAACCTGCTTGAAGAAGAATCTCCAAGGGCCTGTGTGTACTGACCTCCTGTTCTGAAGTATCAGGGACACAAAAACTTCACCCCCAGCTCCCCTGAATTCTATTGTTGAGAGTTCAGACCTGCCGGGAGGTGCCTTTTCCAGTTTTGGGCTTCTGAAGGTTGGGAGCTGGAAGCAACTTGACAGAAGCAAGAAAATCTGTTGCTGAGGCCGTTAGCGACGCCGCGACCTGCACCGAGGCCAGGGGCACCGCTTGTGAAGTGAATGACACACCGCCCAGCCTGCACGGCAGCTCCGATTCCCATAGACGCCTGCAGTTATCGCTCGTGCCCGACGCCAGGCTCACACCGACTCTGTCACCACCAGAGCCTGAATCCAGTTATCGCGGTGCCGATAACCACCGAGGGTGACTCCACGAACTCGCTGACTTCGCATCGTCACTGGAACCGACACCTCACCGCTGACACAAACGACTTCCCCTGTCCTGGATTCGACACATTGCCTCCTCGCGGACACAACGCCTCGCCTCTCCCGCAGCAGCCAGGGAGATGGCCTCGACTTCGTCACCGACTCCTAACCTCCACCACGGCGTGCATCGTCATAGATTTCTTTATCCAAAGGTACTGTGTGTTGGGAGGGGTCCGCGTGACTCCGTGTGCGGCACTGCGCACCTTGCGGTCGGCGCCGTAATTTGGATTTTTTGCTGTCACGACGTTGTAATAACCCCAGGTTGAGCTATTTGTTTTCTACAAGCTTTATTTTGGAAGTAACTGTTTTTAAGTGCTTTTTTCTACCTTCATGCTGGGTTTTTTCATTTTGGTCTTGTTGAGTTTAGATAAAGATACTTTTTTTTCTAAACTGGTGTGGTGTCCATTTGTGGTGTTATCACTGTGTTACTGTGTGTTTTGAGTACAAATACTTTACACATTGCCTTTGGGATATGCCTGTCTGTTCGTGCCAAGCTACCAAGGGGGTGTCAGGGACCCCACAAGCCTTACCTTCTGCCTGTAGAGGAGTCTCGCAGGGATGACATGGACAACCTCCACCGTCTCCCACCTACTTCCCTGTCCTACCTTGAATAGTACCAGACCGGGGATTGGTGAAGACTGGGGGAAGGAATCCTCAAGGGGTGGTGTACCGTGTGGTATGCTGAGGCGAAGACTGATACCCGATGGGATCGTTGCCTTTCTGGACCGTCAGCCTGAAATGACAACCAACAAGCAATCACTACTGCGTCAACCAGCATACATACACACACTAGGCTAGGGAATGGTAGGGAGAATTACAATAGTCACCTGAAAGAAAGTGTCTTTAGTTATGGATCTCCTGGTAGGTGCTTCAGCAACCCAGGGTCTTGAAATGGCCAGAAGGCGCACCTGCGCTGAGCACCACGGAAGCAGGGGGGTAGAGGATTCCCAGGAACGGTAGTTACGGTAGGGACACTCCTGCGCTGTTGCTATGTGGTAATAGCGGCAAGGTGCTCCTGCGTCATGTGAAGGAAGAAGGGAAGGGGGTACACTTTCATAATTTATTTAACGATTCTCACAGAGTGCCACACAATGGAGCAGTACCCAGTAGACGACCAAGGATGCCTTGTACCATGGTGCAAGCAAGGGAAATGGCCCCTTTGACTGTTGGGGTAGTATAATACAGCAATTGTCAGTTACCAATGGAACCCTTAGGACTTTGGTTCCTTGTGCCACTACACCTGTTGCACCAATGGAAGCTACTCTCCACCATGGTGCAAGCAAAGGAAATGGCCCCTTTGACTTTAGGGGTAGTATAATACAGAAAATGTCAGGTACCAATGGGCCCTTTACTTTACTTTGAATCTTATTACATGACACCAAATTGAAATTAATAACCCAGAATCTCTACTAACTACACCTTACTATACTCTGGTTCAAAGCCATATAAAAATCAATCTGAAAGAAACAGTTAGTTATAGATTCCTTACCTTAGAATTACCCCCAGGCGTCAGACTGGATCCGGAAAGTTATTTCATCAGCAGTACCCCTGCAAGTTGGAAGGTGGCGTGGGTCGACTCCGCGTTGTTCGTCGTCGTCGTCGTGGTCACCAGGATGACGTCGCGGTAGCTACTTAGACTCCGCCCTCGCGCGCTGACATCAGTTCTTTCTTTTTCCGCGCCAGCAAGCGCAGATCCGAGAAGAGCAGTACCTCCAGTCACTTTTTGACTGACTTTTTCTCGACTTCGTTTTTTGAGTCCATCGACTCCTGGTGCACGAGGGATGCCCGGCTTCAAGGCTTGCGGTTCCTATAACCGACTGATGTCGGTGACGGATCCGCACCGCGTGTGCCTCTACTGCCTGGAGCGCGACCACGACCCCAAGTCGTGCTCCGACTGCAGGACCATGGCCCTGAAGTCTTTGCGAGAGGGATCCCGAAAGCTACTCGAGGCCCGGCAGTCGGCTCCGCGCCGTTCGAGGTCCCGGTCGCGTAGGAGGTCGAGGGTCCAGTCGCGGAGTCAGCACCATTCTTCATCCAAGTCTTCGCACTTGGGGTCAGGTAAGTCAAAGCACAAGAAGTCGAAGAAGCATCGTCGCTCTTCGACTTCTCCCCGTCCGTCGGCCGACGCAACGAGGGATGCGAGTGGTGCCCCTCCCGCGGCTCCGCGTGCGGAGCCCGTAGGGTCGGCTCCGGGTTTCCCTCCCTTCCCGGGTCCGGGAGCGACCCCTGCCCAGCTTCGTCAGTTTTAGGAAGCGATGCACGCCATCTTTGGGCAGCCCGACTCCGCTGGCGTGCCTTCGGGCCCGCGGACTCGGCTGGGGGCCCTGTGCTTTCAACGCCGGCGGCTTAGACCTCGGCGCCGCAGGGTCCCCTTGGATCCAGGCCTGGTGCCGGATCGGCGCCGGTCGACCTTGTTACGCCTCCCCCGGCGTCGATTCCACCGGCACCACGTCCGCAGCCGACGTCGGCTGGGGACACAGCCGACGTCGACCCCGGCCTCTACCTCGAGGTAGACACCATGCCAGACCGGTGTTGATCGACGACGGATCCGGCGCCGATGGGTCCTTTTATGCCCCTGTTCTACCCTGGCTCTTTGAGACCAGATTGGCAGCCAGAAGAGGGTGAGGAGGACTGGGAGGGGTCTGGGGACCCTTTGACCGACCAATCTGAAAGAGACACGTTAGTGACAGATTCCTTACCTTAGAATATCCCCAGGCGTCAGGCTGGATCCGGAAAGTTTTTGCGTAGCAGTACCCTTGCGCGTCGGTAGGCGGCATCGTGCGGCTCCGCGTCCGGCGTCGTGATCGCCGGGATGACGTCGCGGGCAGTACTTAGGTGCCGCCCCTGCGCGCTGACGTCAGTTCTTCTTTTTCCGCGCCAGCAAGCGCGGATCCGGGAAGAGCAGTGCCCTGGTCATTTTTTGACCATACTTTTTGGTGAATTTTTCACTGTTTTTCTCCATCGACTTCAAGGTGTCGTAGGGATGCCCGGGTTTAAACGTTGCGGCGCCTGTGCTCGGATGATGTCCGTCACAGACTTGGGAGTGTCTCTTCTGCCTTGGCCGAGGCCACGACACGGAGTCTTGTACCGACTGCCAGGCCCTCAACCCGAAAGCTTTGCGAGAGCGGTCTCGAAAGCTCCTCGAGGCCCGGCATTCGGCTCCGCGGAAGCCCCGGTCGCGTGAGAGGTCCAGGGGTCGATCACGGAGTCCACACCGGTCGTCGGCATCGAAGTCTTCTTCGTCCGGTAAGTCGAAACACAAAAAGTCCAAAAAGCATCATCGCTCTAGGACTTCGCCTCACCGGTCTCGCGACTCGGCTGAGGCCCCTCCCGGCACCGTCCCCGCCCCCGCGGCCCCGGACATGCCTGTGGAGTCGCCCCCGCAATACCCGCCCTTCCCGGGTTCGGGGGCGGATCCGGCCAAAGTGCAGGAATTCCTGTCGGCCATGGCCCGCCTCTTCGGGCCTCCAGGTCCCTCCGGTGCGCCTTCGGGCCCCGCGGGCCCTGATGGGGTTGCTCCGGCGTCGCCGACGGCTCCGGCCCCGGCGTCGCCCGTGCCTCCAGCCTCGATCCCGGCTCCGGCTTCGGCCCCGGCCTCGATCCCGGCTCCGCAACCCCCCATCGATGCCGGTCGACCTAACGACACCTCCGCCGGCGCCGATGTCTCCGGTGCCGTTCTCGACGCCGCCTGGGGCTCCGGGCGGCGTCGTTCTCAGTTCGTTCCGGCTCCGGACATGGACCCGGACCGACGTCGCTCGACGCCGGTTCCGGCGCCGATGAGACCTTGGGTCCCAAATGTCCCTCCTCCCCTTATTTTGAATCTGAGGAGGACCAGGAGGACTGGGAGGGGTCTGATGACCCTCTGACACAACAGTGTCAGTACGATGAGGACTGGACAGAGGGTCTAGGGGATGCCAGTGGTCTAGATACTTCCCCTGACACTGGCATGCTGTCTCCTCCCGTGGCTACGGAGGAGGGAGCCAATTTTGCAACGGTGTTGCGTGAGGGCGGCTGGAGCCTTACATCTCCAACTCCCTGCTGTGGCGGTCAAGGTTAATCTCTTGACAGAGGTGCTTCAGCCGGCAGCCTCCTCTACGGAGACTGTGCTGCCGTTTAACGACGCCCTCACTGACGTTCTTTTGGGCGCCTGCTCCAAGCCCAACAAAGGGGCTCCTGTGGATAGGAACGTGTCCCGACGCCATCGCCCAGCTCCGGGCGACCCCCTGTTTCTCTCTGTCCACCCCACCCCTGAGAGCTTGGTTGTCCAAGCCACCGCTTCCCAAACCGCCTTCCCTACCGCCCCTCCGGATAGGGAATCCAAACGCCTGGATCAATTTGGGAAGAAGGGTTTTCTTCCTCCAGTGCTGGCTTGCGGTCCATCAACACCGCTTGCCTTTTGGGCCGATATACCCACTCCTTGTGGGATTCGGTGGCGAATGTTTTGCCCCAGTGTTCTGAGGAGGTCCAGACAATGCTTTCCCGCGCCATTGCGGAAGGAAGGGATGCGGCCAAATACACAATCCGATGTGGCCTTGATACCGCCGACTCGCTGGGCAGGTCTATTGCAACGACGGTGGCGCTACGACGCCACGCCTGGCTGAGAACCACTGGTTTTTCAGGGGATGTCCAGAATACTCTCATGGACATGCCCTTTGATGGAGTCGGTCTTTTTGGGTCCAAAGCAGACCATGCGTTGGAGCGCTTTAAGGACTCACGGGCTACTGAAAAGTCCCTGGGCCTTTCTGCTACACGCCCTCCGCTGACTTCTGCTTTTCGCCCCTATCGTGGCCACGGTAGGGCGCCCTTCACGTCAGCAGCCCAGCCACCGGCCCGCGCAGCAGGCGTCTTCGCGTGGCCGAGGACGTGGATTCCGCCGTGGCGGATCGGGCAACCAGCGTGCGGGTCAGGCCACCACCTCCAACCCGTCCGCGGCCTCCAAACCCTCCTAGTCCCTCCTTTCAGGTGCACAGCACGCCAGTAGGGGGCAGGGTCCGCCATCACCTTCCCCACTGGCGTACCATCACCTCGGACAGGTGGGTCTTGGACATTGTCCGAAGGGGCTACTCCCTCCCCTTCGAGTCCACCCCCCAGCCATGCCACCTCAATTCCACCGCATGTCAGGGGATCACTTGGTACTTCTGCAGAAGGAAGTCACGGCCCTCTTGGCCAAGAGGGCCATCGAGCATGTTCCGACCCCAGAAGTAGGGCGTGGTTGCTACTCCCACTACTTCCTGGTGCCCAAAAAGGACAAGGAGGACATGCGTCCTATCTTGGACCTCCGGAACGTCAATCGCTTCCTCCGGAAGGAGAAGTTCAAGATGCTCACCCTAGCTCAGGTCTTGACTGCCCTCGACCCTGGAGACTGGTTGGTAGCGTTGGACTTGCAGGACGCATATTTCCACATCCCCGTCCTGCCGGCCCACCGGCGTTACCTTCGGTTCACGGTAGGCCTCGAGCATTTTCAGTTCACCGTGCTCCCCTTTGGCCTTACCAGTGCCCCTCGGGTGTTCACGAAAGTGATGGCGGTGGTCGCAGCTCATCTGCGCCGGGCAGGGGTTTCAGTCTTCCCCTACCTCGACGACTGGCTGCTGAAGGCGGGCTCGTCCCAGGCAGTCGTCTCCCACCTCCAGACTACGGCCGAACTCCTGCACTCGCTGGGGTTCTCCATCAATGTGCCGAAGTCGCATCTGATTCCTTCTCCACAGCTCCTTTTCATCGGAGCAGTTCTGGACACGACGCAGTTTCGGGCCTATCCTCCCGAACGGCGAGTCCGGGATATTCAGGCTATGATTCCGATCTTTCAGCCTTTATCCTGGGTTTCGGTACGGATGACCCTAATGCTCTTGGGCCTCATGGCCTCCTGCATCCTGCTGGTCACTCATGCCAGATGGCATATGCCCACTGGTTTTTCGGGTGATGTCCAGAACACAATCATGGACATGCCCTTTGATGGAGTCGGTCTTTTTGGATCAAAAGCAGACCATGCGCTGGAGCGTTTCAAGGACTCGCGGGCTACTGCAAAGTCCCTGGGCCTTGCTGTTGTGCGCCCTCCGCTCACATCTGCTTTTCGCCCCTTTCGTGGCCACGGGAGGGGCGCCCAGTCACGTCAGCAGCCCGGCCAACGGCCCGCGCAGCAAGCGCCTTCGCGTGGCGGAGGACGTGGATACCGCCGTGGCGGTTCGGGCAACCAGCGTGCGGGTCAGGCCACCACCTCCAACCCGTCAGCGGCCTCCAAGCCCTCCTAGTCCCTCCTTTCAGGTGCACGGCACGCCAGTAGGGGGCAGGGTCCGCCATCGCCCTCCGCTGACTTCTGCTTTTCGCCCCTATCGTGGCCACGGTAGGGGCGCCCCTTCACGTCAGCAGCCCAGCCACCGGCCCGCGCAGCAGGCGTCTTCGCGTGGCCGAGGACGTGGATTCCGCCGTGGCGGATCGGGCAACCAGCGTGCGGGTCAGGCCACCACCTCCAACCCGTCCGCGGCCTCCAAACCCTCCTAGTCCCTCCTTTCAGGTGCACAGCACGCCAGTAGAGGGCAGGGTCCGCCATCACCTTCACCACTGGCGTCCCATCACCTCGGACAGGTGGGTCTTGGACATTGTCCGAAGGGGCTACTCCCTCCCCTTCGAGACCACCCCCAGCCATGCCACCTCAATTCCACCGCATGTCAGGGGATCACTTGGTGCTTCTACAGAAGGAAGTCACGGCCCTCTTGGCCAAGAGGGCCGTCGAACATGTTCCGACCCCAGAAGTAGGACGTGGTTGCTACTCCCACTACTTTCTGGTGCCCAAAAGGACAAGGAGGACATGCGTCCTATCTTGGACCTCCGGAACGTCAATCGCTTCCTCCGGAAGGAGAAGTTCAAGATGCTCACCCTAGCTCAGGTCTTGACTGCCCTCGACCCTGGAGACTGGTTGGTAGCGTTGGACTTGCAGGACGCTTATTTCCACATCCCCGTCCTGCCGGCCCACCGGTGTTACCTACGGTTCACGGTAGGCCTCCAGCATTTTCAGTTCACCGTGCTCCCCTTTGGCCTTACCAGTGCCCCTCGGGTGTTCACGAAAGTGATGGCGGTGGTCGCAGCTCATCTGCGCCGAGCTGGGGTTTCAGTCTTCCCCTACCTCGACGACTGGCTGCTGAAGGCGGGCTCGTCCCAGGCAGTCGTCTCCCACCTCCAGACTACGGCCGAACTCCTGCACTCGCTGGGGTTCTCCATCAATGTGCCGAAGTCGCATCTGATTCCTTCTCCACAGCTCCTTTTCATCGGAGCAGTTCTGGACACGACGCAGTTTCGGGCCTATCCTCCCGAACGGCGAGTCCGGGATATTCAGGCTATGATTCCGATCTTTCAGCCTTTATCCTGGGTTTCGGTACGGATGACCCTGAGGCTGCTGGGCCTCATGGCCTCCTGCATCCTGCTGGTCAATCATGCCAGGTGGCATATGCGGGCTCTGCAGTGGGACCTGAAGTTCCAGTGGGCGCAGCACCAGGGCAACCTGTCCGATCACGTCCAGATCTCGGAGGGGACTGCAAAACAGTTGCAGTGGTGGCTCACGGACCGGCAATGGGTCATGGGCAGATCCCTCTCCCTTCCCCAGCCAGAGCACACAGTTGTGACGGACGCGTCCCTTCTGGGATGGGGCGGTCACATGGGAGAGGCGGAGATCAGAGGCCTCTGGTCTCCGGCGGAGTCCCGGCTCCATATCAACCTTCTGGAGCTCCGGGCGATCCGACTTGCACTCAAGGCATTCCTTCCCTCTGTCAAAGGGAAGGTAGTGCAGGTGTGCACAGACAACACCACCGCCATGTGGTACTGCAACAAACAGGGCGGGTGGGGTCTTGGACCCTTTGTCAGGAGGCTCTGCGCCTCTGGACATGGCTGGAACATCAGGGCATGTTCCTGATGGTTCAACACCTGGCAGGTTCCCTGAACGCCAGGGCGGACGAACTCAGCCGCAGGTGCATGATGGATCACGAATGGCGTCTTCACTCGGAAGTGGCGCAAGGACTCTTTCTACAGTGGGGAGAGCCTTGGTTAGATCTATTCGCCACCGAAGAGAACGTGCAATGTCATCAGTTCTGCGCGTTGGAATTTCCAAGGCGGCACTCGCTCGGCGACGCTTTTCGTCGCGAGTGGAGTTGCGGTCTGTTGTACGCCTTTCCGCCTATACCACTTCTACCCAGAGTGTTGAAGAAGATTCGGCACGACCGGGCCCAAGTCATTCTTGTGGCTCCGGACTGGGCTCAAAGAGTTTGGTATCCCGAGCTACTCAATATGAGCGTAGATCCCCCGATCCGTCTGCCTCTTCGGGAGGATCTTCTGTCGCAGCAGCAGTGGACGGTCCTCCACCCGAACCTGTCCAATCTACACCTGCTTGCGTGGAGATTGAGCGGCGGCAGTTGATTCCTTTCGACTTGCCTCCCGAAGTTTGTGATGTGATTCTGGCAGCCAGGCGTCCCTCCACTAAGGTGGTATACGCCTGCAGGTGGAACAAATTTGTGGCATGGTGCACAGCAAAGGCTGTGAATCCCCTTTCTGCCCCTCTTTCTGAGGTCCTTCTGTTCCTTCTCTCTGGCCCAACAGGGTTCTGCCCTGGGTACCATCAAGGGTTATCTTTGTGCTATCTCGGCCTTCCTCAGGTTCCCTGATCAGCCCTCCCTTTTCAAGTCCCCTGTTGTTAACAGGTTCTTAAAAGGCATTACTCACCTCTTCCCTCCTGTTCCGTTTGTGATGCCTCAGTGGGACTTGAACTTGGTTCTTACCTTTTTAATGTGCGCTCCCTTTGAGCCTCTACATAACTGTCCTCTTCGTCTTCTGACTCTGAAGACAGCCTTTCTGGTGGCCATCACCTCCGCTCGGCGGGTGAGTGAGCTCCATGCTCTATCTTGCAAACCTCCCTTTCTGTCTGTTCATCCAGACAAGGTTGTTCTTCGGACGCGTCCGTCCTTCTTGCCAAAGGTGGTTACTGCTTTCCACATTGGGCAGACCATCACTTTGCCCACCTTCTTTCCGCCTCCGCATCCTTCCAGAGAGGAAGAGAGGCTCCACCGTCTGGACCCAAAACGTGCGCTCTCCTTCTATATCGACCGCACAAAACACTTCCGGGTGGATGACCAGCTCTTTGTTGGCTACGTGGGCGCCAAAAAGGTCGGGCGGTGCACAAGAGGACCATCTCCCGCTGGGTTACCTTGTGCATCAAGACCTGCTATTCTTTGGCTAAGAAGGAGCCTCCTGTTGGGCTGCGTGCCCATTCCACCAGGGCAACGGCTGCTACCACGGCCTTGGGCCGCGGTGTTCCGCTGCCGGTTATCTGTCAGGCAGCTACGTGGGCCTCGCTGCACACGTTTACAAAGCATTACTGCCTTGACAGTCAGGTCCGGAGGGACGGCTTCTTTGGCCGTTCTGTCCTCCAGGACTTCCTTGTCTGATCTTTGTTCGCAGACCCACCACCGGGGTTGGTATTGCTGGGGTATCTATTCTAAGGTAAGGAATCTGTCACTAACGTGTCTCTTTCAGATGCACAAGTTACTAACTTGTGTAACGATATATCTGTAAGAGACAGTAGTTAGTGACAGATTCCTACCGCCCCACCATCCTCCCGTTCTGCGAACTGATTTCTAGGGTTAAGGACATCCCTTTCAGGGCCCAGGTATTTTTCAGACACCTATTTCAGCTTCTTGCATGGCTCTGCGTTCCTGGCGCGGAAAGTCGTGTACAGAACTGACGTCAGCGCGCAGGGGCGGCGCCTAAGTACTGCCCGCGACGTCATCCCGGCGATCACGACGCAGACGACGGACGCGGAGCCGCACGACGCCGCCTACCGACGCGCAAGGGTACTGCTACGCAAAAACTTTCCGGATCCAGCCTGACGCCTGGGGATATTCTAAGGTAAGGAATCTGTCACTAACTACTGTCTCTTACAGATATATCGTTACACAAGTTAGTAACTTGTGCGTTAGGTTATGAACCGGACTGGAGAGAGGAACTGGGGGAAGCCAGTGGTCTATACCTCCCCAGACCTTGGCATGTTGTCTCCTCCTACCGTGGCTACGGAGGAGGGAGTGTCATACGCAGTGGTGTTGCGTAGGGCCGCCGAGGCTCTCCACCTCGAGCTACCTACGGTGGCAGTCAGGACTAACCTCCTGACAGAGGTGCTTCAACCGGCAACAAGCTCTTCGGAGCCCCTGCTGCCGTTTAATGAAGCCCTCACGGACATCCTTTTGGGTACTTGGTCCAGGCCCAACACAGGGGCTCCTGTGGACAGGATGATTGCCCAACGCCCCCGCCCGGCCCCGGCGACCCCACTTTCCTCTCCCATCACCCCACCCCTGAGAGCTTGGTGGTCGAAGCCTCCGCCTCCAAAGGCGCATTCCCTAACGCACCACCCGATAGGGAATCCAAAAAGCTGGACCATCTTGGGAAGAAAATGTTTTCTTCCTCCAGCTTGGGACTGCGGTCGGTAAACACCGCATGTCTGTTGGGCCGTTACACCCACTCTGTGTGGGATACGGTAGCGCAGGTACTGCCCCAGTGCCCGGAGGAGGCCCGGGCCGTGCCCCCCTGTGCAGTTGCCGAGGGGAGAGATGCAGCAAAATTTACCATCCGCTGTGGGCTGGATACTGCCGACTCACTAGGCAGTACGATTTCCACGTCGGTAGCCCTTCAACGCTACGCCTGGTTGAGGTCGACTGGTTTTTCAGGGGATGTCCAATCCACCCTTATGGACATGCCCTTTGATGGCCGTCGCCTTTTCGGCGACAAGGCAGACAGCGCGCTAGAGCGCTTTAAGGACTCTCGAGCTACGGCCAGGTCCTTGGGCCTCTCCACCACCCGCCCTGCGCAGTCTGCCTTTCGTGGCTACGGAAGGGGTACCCAGGGCCACAGGCCAGCGCACGCTGTTCAGCCTCTGCGCGGCCGGGGACGTGTGAACCAGCGCCGTGGTTCTGGGGGCCAGCGGGCGGGCCAGTCCACCACAGCCCCCTCTGCAGCAGCCTCCAAACCCTCCTAGTCCGACCTTTCAGGGCCACCAAACGCCAGTGGGCGGCAGAATTCGCCATCACCTCCCCCACTGGCGCACCATCACGTCGGACAGGTGGGTTTGGCAAATAGTCCGAAGGGGCTACTCCCTCCCCTTCGAGACTGCCCCTCAATCCAGGCCACCTCAGTACCATCGCATGTCGGAGGATCATCTGGCCCTTCTCCAACAGGAAGTTTCGGCACTCTTGGCCAAGGGAGCCATCAACCGCGTTCCTGTCCCAGAAGTGGGTCGTGGTTGCTATTCCCACTACTTTCTGGTGCCCAAGAAGGACAAAGGCCTGCGTCCTATCTTGGATCTCAAGAACGTCAACCGCTTCCTCCGGAAGGAGAAGTTCAAAATGTTGACTCTCGCTCAAGTCCTGTCTGCCCTCGACCCTGGAGACTGGATGGTAGCGTTGGACTTGCAGGACGCTTACTTTCACATCCCCGTCCTGCCGGCCCACCGGCGTTACCTGCGGTTCACGATAGGCTACGAGCATTTTCAGTTTACCGTGCTCCCCTTTGGCCTTACCAGCGCTCCTCGGGTGTTCACGAAAGTGATGGCGGTGGTCGCAGCTCATCTGCGCAGGTCAGGGGTTCCAGTTTTCCCTATCTCGATGACTGGCTGTTGAAGGCGGGCTTGCCCCAGGCTGTCGTCTCCCACCTCCAGTCTACAGCCGACCTCCTGCATTTGCTGGGGTTTTCCATCAACGTGCCGAAGTCACACCTGATTCCCTCTCAGAAGCTCCTCTTCATCGGAGTGGTTCTGGACACGACGCAGTTTCGGGTCTATCCTCCCGAACAGCGAGTCCGGGATATTTGGGCTATGATTCCGATCTTTCAGTCTCTGTCACGGGTTTCGGTCCGGATTACCCTCAGACTACTGGGTCTGATGGCCTCCTGCATCCTGCTGGTGGACCATGCCAGATGGCATATGCGGGCTCTGCCAGTTAAGGAAAGAGTGAGTTTTAAATCCCTATGCATAGTGTATAGAGCGGCACATGGCCTGGGCCCCCTTCCTATGCAGGATAGATTCACGTGGTATAAACCAACCAGATCCCTTCGATCCTCTGGTGCCTATTTAGTTAATACCAACAGATTTAAAAAATCTAGGATGGGAGGAAGAGCTTTTAGTAATACGGCCTCTCGCCTGTGGAACGAACTCCCACAAGAGATCAGACAAGCCGACACTCTGCTATGTTTCAGAAGGAATCTGAAAACATGGCTTTTCCCCAGGAATGCCAATATCATTCCCTAAATGTGTGATGCTCTGTAGACTGATGAATTCCTCTGTTATGTGACAGCGCCTGGATACCCGTAGGGTGACAGTTGCGCTATATAAATATGCAATACAATACAATACAATACAATACAATACAGTGGGACCTGAAGTTCCAGGGGGCCCAACATCAGGGGAACCTGTCCGATTGCGTCCAGATCTCGGAGGGCACTGCACTCCAGTTGCAGTGGTGGCTAACGAACCAGGATTGGGTCAACGGCAGATCCCTCTCCCTCCCTCACAGTGGTGACCGATGCATCACTTCTGGGATGGGGCGGCCACAAGGGGGAGGCGGAGGTTAGAGACCTCTGGTCTCCGGCGGAGTCCGGGCTCCAGATCAACCTTCTGGAGCTTCGGGCGATTCGTCTTGCACTCAAAGCATTCCTTCCCTCTGTTAGGGGAAGAGTAGTGCAGGTGTTCACGGACAACACCACCGCCATGTGGTACTGCAACAAACCGGGCGGGGTGGGGTCATGGGCCCTATGTCAAGAGGCCCTCCGCCTCTGGACATGGCTGGAACATCAGGGCATATCCCTGGTGGTTCAACACCTTGCAGGTTCACTGAACGCCAGGGCAGACTAACTCAGCTGCAGGTGCATGATGGATCACGAATGGCGTCTTCACTCGGAGGTGGTGCTAGGTCTCTTTCAGCAGTGGGAAGAGTCTTGGTTAGATCTATTCGCCACCGAAGAGAACGCGCAATGTCAGCAGTTCTTCTATACGCCTTTCCACCTATACCACATCGGCCCAGAGTGCTGAAGAAGATCAATCGCGACCGGGCCCAAGTCATTCTTGTGGCTCCGGATTGGGCACGAAGAGTCTGGTATTCCGTGCTGCTCAACATGGCCATCGATCCTCCAATCCGACTGCCACGGGAGGATCTTCTGTCGCAGCAGCAGGGGACGGTCCTCCACCCGAACCTGTCCAGCCTTCACCTCCTTGCGTGGAGATTGAGCGGCGGCAGTTGACGTCGTTTGACCTGCCGCCCAAGGTCTGTGATGTTATCTTGGCAGCTAGGCGTCCCTCCACTAAGACGGTATACGCCTGCAGATGGAACAAATTTGTGTCATGGTGCACAGCAAAGGTTGTGGATCCCCTTTCCGCCCCTCTTTCTGAGGTCCTCTTGTTCCTCCTTTCTTTGGCCCAGCAGGGCTCTGCTCTGGGCACTCTAAAGGGCTACCTCTCGGCCATTTCAGCCTTCCTTAGGCTTCCTGATCAGCCTTCTCTTTTCAAGTCCCCTGTTGTAAATAGATTCCTTAAGGGCATTAGTCATCTTTTTCCTCCTGTTCCCTTCGTAATGCCCCAGTGGGACTTGAACTTGTTCCTTAAATATCTTATGTGCGCTCCATTTGAGCCATTACATAACTGTCCTCTCAGACTTCTCACTTTGAAAACTGCCTTTCTGGTGGCCATCACCTCTGCACGCAGGGTGAGTGAGCTACAAGCTTTTTCTTCCAAGCCTCCCTTTTTGGCTGTCCATCCGGACAAGGTCGTCCTTAGAACTAGACCTTCCTTTCTTCCCAAGGTGGTTACTTCTTTCCACATTGGCCAAACCATCACTTTGCCCACCTTCTTTCCGCCTCCGCATCCTTCGAAAGAGGAAGAGAGACTCCACCGTCTGGATCCATAACGTGCGCTTTCCTTCTACTTGGATCGCACCAAACAATTCCGGGTGGACGACCAGCTCTTTGTTGGTTACGTGGGCATTAAGAAAGGTCGGGCCGTGCACAAACGGACCATCTCCAGGTGGGTCTTTCTGTGCATATAAGCCTGCTACTCTTTGGCAAAGAAGGAGCCTCCAGTGGTGCTGCGCGCCCATTCCACGAGGGCGACGGCAGCTACTACTGCTTTGGGACGAGGAGTCCCCCTAAATGACATCTATCAGGCAGCTACGTGGGCATCGCTGCACACGTTCACCAAACACTACTGCCTGGACAGCCAAGTCCGGAGAGATGGCTTCTTTGGCCGTTCTGTTCTCCAAGACTTTCTGGTGTGAACTTGGTTCGCAGACCCACCTCCGGGGTTGGTATTGCTGGGATATCTATTCTAAGGTAAGGAATCTATAACTAACTGTTTCTTTCAGATGAACAAGTTACTTACCTTCGGTAACGATATATCTGTAAGAAACATATGTTAGTTATAGATTCCTTACCGCCCCACCCATCCTCCCCGTTCTGCGAACTGACTTCTAGGGTTAAGAATTTCCTGTCAGGGCCCTAGTTTTGTGCACCAGTGGTCAGTGTCTTGCATGGCTCTGCGCTTCTGGCGTGGAAAGTCGTGTACAGAACTGACGTCAGCGCGCGAGGGCGGCGTCTAAGTAGCTACCGCGACGTCATCCCGGCGACCACCACGACGCTGACGACCAACGCGGAGTCGACCAACGCCACCTTCCGATGCGCAGTGGTACTGCTGACGAAAAGATTTTCCGTATCCAGTCTGACGCCTGGTGGTAATTCTAAGGTAAGGAATCTATAACTAACCTATGTTTCTTACGGATATATCGTTACCGAAGGTAAGTAACTTGTTCGTTACTACATTAAGGTGATTGATTCCCTTGGTTATTACTTCAACAATTGTCACATCCCGAACAGCTAATAACAGTTTCTAAAATGTATTACAAATATTACAATTACCTTCATCAAAATTTAATAATCGGGTTACATAGTAACATCGACTGCAAGAAAACATTACTATAAAACATTAACAAAGCCAATAGATGTTACATAGGCGAAACCTATTGGCATTGCCAATGCTTTTATTTTAGTTAGAGCAAAAAGATATCATGAATAATTAGGCAATCTTTGAAGTTGCCCATTGCTGATAGCCCTCTCCCCACTACTTTGGCAGGCATATGCCAAAGAGACTGCTCAGTAACAGGATATTTAATGCAGCGACTTTGCACAAGCAGAGTGACGTCACTCACAGAGAAATTAGCCACTGTATGAAGTGGGCTGACCCTGTGGCTCATGTTGTATGTTGTAGTGGATCGGAGAAAAATGTGATTGACACCACAGCAGGCCAGTGGATGCAGAGGGATGGCTGAAAGCCCCTGTAAGTAAGTATATAAAATATGTATAATTGTACTAAAAACAAATAGTCTTCGCTAATGCCAGATCTAAAAATGAGCATTGGCAAAGCCAGTAGCGCAAAGCACAAGCGTTTAACCTACTTGGTTTGATAATGCCAGATGTACTAATTCATTTTCTTTTTGCATACTTGCGATTCAGTAAATTGTACGGTTTGCAACAAGAAAATGTGGTTTTCAAATGTACTAAACCTATTTAGGGAATCCAGTAACATGTTACTGAATTGCTAAATGAGTTTGGGAAATCATAATGAATCGACGTTTGGAAGGGGCGTGCTTAAGACTTCCTTTCCAAATAGAGATTCCTTATGATATGTATAATGCTTTGCGACTGAAATACGGCCACAAAACATTCGTATTTTACTGGCACCTCAAAGGAGGTGGAAATCCTTTCTCAAACTTGAAAGTGCCACCAGGTGTCCTTTTTGTGAATAGTCCCCCCAAATTTTTTTTAGGAGTATACAGTGGTCCTTGGGACTACTGCCTATTCTGAAAGAAATAGATTTACAAAATGTATTCTTTTTTTTTTTCTTGTAAATGCATCCCATTTCCTTTAAGCACTCGAGTAATCCACCATCCCTCTTATGGCAGGGAATCTTAATTGGTCACAATTTGATACCGACCTCATTAATATTCATGAGGTAAGTCGAATTACGACCCACTGTGATTTGTTATTTTGTGGGTGGACCTATTAGTACATATGTTGGTTTGCAAAATACAGTTGGATTCCCTAAAGGTGGATGTGAAAATTGTGACCACTTTTTGTGCATTTTATGCAGTGGTGCCTGGTTCTGTTCCCAGTGGTGCATAGCTTTTGGAGGACATGGTGGAGCACTTGGAGCACAATAACACCAAGTCCTCAAACATTTAGTAGGCAGGGTCTGTACAGTTGCAAAACGTTTTTACTGTTGCAACATCAGGTTTGTAAGGTTATGTACCCACCAATAGCTGATTGCCTTTTTCAATAATCTGCAAATCTAATACTAAAGATAAGCAGCATTTTCTGTGATTCACTGGAGAGTAGGTGGCAGAGTCGATGGTGCTAACAGTCCATTATGAGGTTATTTTCTATTCCTTGGAATGGTGCATCAGCCAGCTTGCTTGCCAGTAGCATCTATGAGATGAATCTATCTCAAATTATCGTGTAAAAGGAACTTTCCTCCGAGTGATAGCCCCAGTAAAAACTAATGTAATGTAATCTCTAGCCTAAAAAACCCCCCAATTATGTAGTACCCCAGAAAATGTGTGGTAGAGTTCCCTCCGGCAAAAATCAGATTGAGTTACTGAATAAATGTAATCCTGGGAGTAGTGAATTCTAACGATCATCTTTAACATGAGTTCCTTCTCTGACACTCACCGCCGCCTTGTTGATTCAGTATTTCTTGGCAGCCCACTCCTGTACATTTTATTGACCGAACTGTTTCATTTTCCACTATTAATGAAGGCATCCCCCATACCTCGTCTTTTTTTAAATTAATTTTTTTAGGTTTTTATACATGTTTTGTATGTAAGTAAGTAAGTCCGTTTTTATATAGCGCAGCTACTCACCCTTACGGGTCTCAAGGCGCTGGGGGCCGGAGTGGAAATTAAGTGAGCTATTGCCCAGAGTCACATGGTGCTGAGCTGAGCTGCCGCCGGAGCCGGGGATCGAACCGTGAACCCTGTGCTCCGAAGTCAGCTGCCCTGGCCGCTGCACCACACCTGTCAAGTGAGGAACTTAGTCTGGTTTGAAACGTTTTTACCAACAGTCTGAGTAGCATCTACCTTGATGGATTAGAGTGAGACCTAGTGTCTAAATAACTAGTAGTGTAATCACTGGATTTCCTGTAAAGCAAATCCAGTCTTTTTTGGCTCGAACAATTTAACACCTTCTTTATGAATAAGACTTGCTCATACTTTGTGCCATATTGCTAGTGTCACAGACGAATTGTAAAGTGAACCTAACATAGTGCGATATATGAATCAATAGTGCTTCCCTGTTAATTTATTTGAACTATTCAATTTGGAGGCTTTGTGTGGCATGTAAAATAAGGGTGCCTTTCAGGCTTTCTCTGGCGTCTCCAATCACATTGAAGTAACTAATAACTTTTTAAAACTTTAATAGTACTTGGTAAAACTACCATTGTAACAGTTGTCACAATATACAGGCAAAACTGGTGTAATATTTATTCATGTCATTTTTATCTATGCCAGTAGTGCTGCACAGTTGATACTGACTACTTGAGATTAATTCATTAGTATCTTTTAGAATCTTGTTTCAAATTATGTGGAAACAAACCCACCATTTGTCGCTCTTGGGTAGATGTAGGGAGTGTATTGAAAACCTGACTTTGGCAGGTTGGCATGAAAATTCGATACTCAGTAATACGTTAATTTCTTTATTTAGTCAACAAGGATTCTCTTAGCAAGGGAAACTAGTATATTGCCAGTGTAAGTAGTTTGTTTAAACTGACCGTGGCCTAGGATAATGCCACGAATGTCAGAATTGGCTCACACCATCTGCACCACGATTTGTACAGGGAGAATGAATAACCGTGGTGAAAGTGGGCAGCACCGCTATGTTCACCCGGGATATATATCCCTATGTTAGTCTGTTCAGTTTTGCGTTAGTCACTGGATTATGGTAGCTCAGCATCTATCACTTTATAATTCGATTTGAATCCCATTGTCCAAAATATAGATTGTCGAAATCACCAGTTAACATGGTCAAATACCTTTATGGCGTACACCCTTAACATTGCTGCCTTCTTAACTGTTTGTCTTGCCTTGTCAGTTATATGAATTTTTTTTGTGTTTTTTCGAGCTCGCTGACAGCGTATGTACTGGTTTAGATTTATTATTTTGACATCATTGGACCCAACAGCTTCGTTGTGGCATAGAGTTGATATCTTTAACCATAGGACATCTGCTGAAGCCATCTCTTCTGTGAGAGTCTGTCAAAATATCACACACATGCCGTTGATTTAGTGACTATAGAAACCAAATTCTGGTTACCATATGCACATGTGTAATATAGGGAAATAGTGTGTCTTTCATGCCCAAAGATGTATTATAGTTTGAGAAGCTTAACAATATTTCAATTTTTTGACATTTTAAATAAATTGATTTCCTCGTCATCCATCTGGTTGGAGAGGGTGTGGCGGAAGAGGGGATTTACCATTGCATAGATTTAATAGTTTCAGTATGACTTGCTGTTTCTCTATTAATTCCAAGTTTCATATCTATCATTGAGTCAAAGTACAATTTAATATGATTCTACTATAATGTACATATGTATGCTAATAGACTCAAAATTGTATTTGATTTAATGTGCATGTTTTGCCTTACATTTGTGCTAGTATAATAAAATGCATACAAACATTGGTTGTTAAAGGTGATCTCATCAGTGTTGATATATTACAGTCCAAACAGCAATGAAAGCCTGCTCGTATTTCATAATGACAATATTTAGTGTGTCATTTTTCTGGTTCGTCTTGAAAGATTTATTTTTGTCTTGGATAAAGATTATTATTGATTGATTGATTTAGATATACTTTATATTGTGGAATAAAAGTGAAAAATAAAACATCAGCCACATATCGTCGTAATCTTCAAGTACAAATATATATTGGTTTTTAAAAGTGCCAGTAAATACCCCTCTTGAGCTGAAATAAGGTGTAGTTTGGGTGCTGTCCGTCATTTGCCTTTTAGACATATTTTATCATCATAATGGGGAAATTATGAAAAATGTTTGCCACAGTTGTCAACAAATGATTTACAGAAGATACATGGCCAAGCGTGAATCTTCCTTTGGGTTGCTTGTGATCCTTGTACATATGGGATGAGTACCAGCAGTCTGGGCTAGACTGCAGCCTTTTTTGATTGGGCCCTTGCATATGGTTGACTCGCTTCTCTAGGAGCACAGTGAGCAACAAGGATGAAATTAACTGAAGGCAGTCCAGAATGATTACCATTGACTGAGATTAATTCAAATGTTCAATACGTCATATTTTCAATGAGCTAACACCATACAGGAATACGTTTAATCCCCTTAATATGACCTACGTTTTTCTGTGTTAGAAACCCTGGTAAAAGCAATATTCTAATCTTGTATTTCTAATAATTTACACCTCCGGGCAAGAACCCACTGCAGATCTTTTTGCCTCTCATTATCAAGAAAATTCAAGTGTCACCTACACAGAGGATAACCTTTAGACTATTGATTTTGCAAATCATTTTTAATAGAGACTAAATGCTTCTGTTGATTACTGGATAATTGTGTATTAAGTACATCTTTGGTTTTTTACAAAGATCCCCTGAGTAAAAATTTAATTCTGATGGCTACTTCTAACCACCAATTCTTCACCTTAGAATACTCCCTAGCCGCCAGACTGGATCTGCAACGTCAAAGGGGACGAACTGAGCAAACATTGTCTAGCAGATCATGAGTGACGTCAGCATCTCAAGGCAAGGTGGAGCAGGGTGTTTTCCATCAGTGGGTGCAACTATGGTTAAATCCTTTCACCGTTTTGGAATCTAGGGGTGCACTCCTAATCATCCACATACACGTTTTAACTTCTGGTTAATGCTAGTTGTCCAAGTGGTGCTGCACCGCTACATGTGCTGTCAATACACGTTTGCAGAGACTACCAGTTTAAAACATGTAAACCGACTTGGATGCGATGCGCACTGTTCACACTCAAAAATGAAACAAAGTTTTTAACTTATAATTTAACACTCTCTGCCTTATACTTCATTCGAATACTTATTTTTATTCACTCAGTATTCATTGATATTTCTAGTAATATTTTGAAATAAATGCTGCATCTTAATTTTACACACAACGATACAATATGATAAGTTCCTTGAGTACATAATTTGACATAAATGAAACATCAAAACATTACATAATGTACAATGTTGTAATCATGTTCAATTTCATGCCCGATGCATTTCGGGACACCAGTGTCCCTTCCTCAGGGGCATATCTGAAAACCCAAAAGAAATTGGCAATATTAAGCAACAAAAATACATCGAGGTGCTCAATCGCCCAAACTACCGTGCTAGTATTAAAGGTCTGCTAGGCCCCCTGATTTGTCATGCCAATCCATGATTCATGCTTCTGTAGATCAATATAAAACAATGTAAACCTGTAAGAGTGTAATTTTATTCATTGGATGCATGTTGTGTACCGAGCATGCATTGATGTCTTATGTATATCTAGCACTATTTTTATACACCCAGTGCTTTGGAAAGTTATGTTATGTTACGTTATGTTAAAATTATTTTTAAGCGCATGTACACCGATTGGTTCCTTGGTGCTAGTATAGGAGTAGTTGAGCCCCTGAGGATCTATTCATAGGCCTGGACAAAGAGCCATGTCTTAAGAAGTCTCCTGAACACAGGTAAAACTGTGCAGGATCTGATTTCATAGGGAAGAGTATTCCAGAATTGTGGGGCCAACACTGCGAACCTGCTGCCCCCTAGTCTTTTCCGTTTATAAGGCAGAATGACCAGCAGACTCAAGTGGGCCGATCTCAGATTACGCATAGGGACATGTCTCTTGATTAGGTTAGAGATGAACTTTGGGCCCACATCCTGTAGGCACTTAAAGATGAGGCACCCAATTTTAAAAGCACAGCGTTGTGGTATTGGGAGCCAGTGGAGCTGCCGCATAAGGGGTGTGGCATCTTGCCATCTTGGTTGATGGAAGATCAGTCTGGCAGCCTGGTTCTGCACCAGCTGCAGTTTCCTGACAAGATACGCAGTTAACCCAAGATATAGAGAGTTTGCGTAGTCTAGATGGGAGATGACCAGGGCTAAGACAACTTGCACCAGGGCTTCTCTCGTAAGGAATCTACTGATTTTCCTAATCCTCCTCAACTGGAAGAATCCGGTGGAGACTGCTGTTCCGATCTGGGATTTCATAGGTAAGTCACAGTTTATTGTGACCCCGAGACTCTTTGTTGATGGGGATAGAGCTGGAGGCCTGCCCAACTCCGTAGGCCAGAAGTGTGAGCTCCAGGGGATCTGGATGCCGCCAGTCAACATCAGTTCGATTTTGTCCGGGTTTAGCTTCAGGTGGTTGCTATTCATCCAGTTACTAATGTACAGCAAGGTAGCCTGAAAGTCAGAGATGGACTCGGGTGTGTTATTGATTGTGAATATGAGTTGTAGGTCGTCTGCATAGTTAAAGATGTTCACTTTACACTCCCTTAAGGATCGGATCAAATGGAGAAGGTATAGATTAAACAAGTGCAGGGATAATGACGATCCCTGTGGCACTTCACAATTGGTAGTAACCTCAGGCGCGGTAAAGTGGGATAGACGGACTGATTGAGATCGATCTTCCAGAAATGATGTGACCCAGTCAAGGGCTGGACCCTGCGTGGTGAGGAGTTACTTATCCATTGCCCCATCCTACCTCTGGAGATCCCTCTCGACGTAGGAACCATATAAAACCAGCAATGTAACTTGTCAAGGAATTCCAAAATATGAGTAAATACCTTTCAAAAACACTGCCCTGCCAGTGTAGTCAAAATGTGTGTGATCGCGCTTACCTCTGCAAGAAGATTCCAGTGTTCGACGAAATTGAAATATAAAAAGATCCCGGTTCCTGTGGAAACAAAACCTAGTATCAAAAAATACGGTCTTGTATGGAAATGCCACAACCTCTCTAGCCTACTTGAAAGACAATACCACTAAGTAATCGTGATGCCAGTATCTCAACCCCTTTATAACAACCATGTGTAGTATCCGACTACTACATCCTAAAGTGCCATGAGTGCTCAGTGAAATGGTAAAGTAATCTCAGATTATCAGGAATGCCCATAGTCAAAGTTGGTCACGGGCTCCTAAAACGATTTAAACTAAGTTGCCTGTAATCCAAAATACTGTCTACAATGAATGGTGGCAAGGGCCGCCTCGCTTACCGGTAAAGTAAAGCTGCTCACATCCCAGCACGAGTCTCTGGCGTTGTACGTCGAGTCTCGTGTGGGGAATCGAGTTAAAATGATGTTGCTGCCTTGTGAACGGAGAAGACAGACTTGTGTCGTCTACTCTGCAATATTGGAATGCGGGAACGGCCGCCATCTTGGAACGTAGAAATTGAATCCTGTTCTATGTTGCTAGCGAGAAAATAAAGCTATAAGAAAATAGTGCTAGTTGTCTGACAGACCGTGAAATGTAAAGAAGAGAAATCTAAGCCTGAGAATAATAAGCCTGAGAATGTTAATATATTGCCGAAACGGCCGACATAGTGGGGTCAATCTATTATATATATGGACTGAAAAGATATAGATATGACTGACGGTCTACCCTATAACGTAAACGATGGCAATGTCAATTGTCAACTCAAAAAAACCCGTAAAGAGGGGGGAAAAGATTAACACATGGTGAACGGAATGTAATAGATCCATTACCGAGTTTGAAAATCGGAACGGACGCCAAGATAGAACACGGTTCCCGTGTGGCGCAAAAGCTGTGGCAAGATTGTCATTAAGATGATGGTGCAGTAGATCTGTCATTATATGGAAACCAGTAGACAATTAAAGTACGCATGATGTCCACCATCAATGGGAATAAAATTATCAACCTGGACATAAAGAACCTCTATGTTGAAAGGTGCCAAACGCGTATGATGGCAAGTATGATTGACAAATAACCTACCACAACATTGACAAGTGGAAAAACAACAACAACCCCATTCTCAAGTAGTCTATGGCTGGATAAATTTTTGAAGACAAAACGTTATTGGTCTTCTATTTGTGTCAGTGTATTGATCTCAGTTATGTTACAATGAATAGATGGACATTGTGGTTCTATATGAAGCAACTCATATCAATCCGGTCATTGAGACCTCTTGGTCACAGTGTATCCAATTTTTTGATCCAATAGATCTCCCGTTGTAACAATTTCTTACTGTTGTCAATTCCAGGTACTGCTGTTACTTTTTCAATTATTTGGTATCTCAGTTGGGATATAGAATGGTTAGCTTCTTCCCTGTGGACAGATAAACAGGATGCTTTATTCTTTGTCCCGATTGTGCTCTTGTGTTCAGTCAGTCTTACTTTTATTATCTGCTCCGTTTTCCCCACATACGCCTTGCCACACGGGCATTTAATGCAGTAAATAACGTTGCGTGTGTTGCAATGAGCTGTATGTCTGAGTTGTATACTCCTTCCTGAAATTGGGTGTTGCCTGTAATGACATTGTTGCAATGTATAAGGTTAAAGCATTTCTTAGTCCGTTGCTGTTTCTCCTCGTTGTGTTTTTTGACCGGTGTTGCCAGTAATTCACGTAAATTCTTGCCTCTTGTGTAGGCATGTAGTGGTTTGTTTATAAATAAATCATTAAAGTCTGGTTCGTTCTCCAAGAGTTCCCACCTGGTGGTGTTCATTTTTTAAGGAGCTCGCGAACATGTGGGTCACGCCATTTCTTTACCAATATAATAGGCGACGATCGAACAGGAGATGAACAAAAGGAAGCACCATTCAAACCTAAAAGCACTTATCAAGTGCCAGTTTCTCACAAAATGCTTGATACATTTGAAATTATGATAAAAAAGACATCAGAAGATTGAACTTCGAAACTAACAGAGGACAGAACCTCACTCAACACGACAAGAGAGCCATAAGATCAATAGCCAACAATCCAAACATCACAATGCAACCAGCAGATAAAGGAGGGGCCCTAATAGTGATAGACACAACCTATTATCACTCTAAGGTTAACCAACATGTGATGGATGACAACACATACATGGCACTGGATAATGACCCAACTATACAACTTAAACTTATAGGGATTCTGAACAACATTCTACAGAAAGCGGAATACATGGAAGGGATAGATGAAAAAACCAGATTATATCTAACAACGAATAATCCACGCAAACCTAGATTGTACATGATACCCAAAATTCACAATTACATCAGGAACCCCCCGTTTAGACCCATCGTCTCGGATTGTGGATCACTATTTGACCCCCTTGGCAGATATCTTGACTACTATTTTCAACAATTTGTGCTGAATTGGCATTCTTACATAAGGGACACAACTGACTTCTTACAGAAACTACAGACCATGCAATCAGGTGTGCAGGACAACTGGCTGTTGTGCACTATTGATGTAACAGCACTGTATACGTCTATACCTCATGAAGTAGGACTGGAAGCAGTAGAGTGGGCACTACTACGATCACATGATGTCAAGGCAGAAAAGATATTTTTATTGGCATTCTTACACTTCTGTTTGAACCACAGTTATTTTTCGTTGCAAGGCAATTTATATGCACAGCTCACAGGTACATCTATGGGTTTTTCAGGGGCAACAGCGTATGCCAACATTTTCATGGCCCAATTCGAAGATAAACACAAAATAGCCTTGTACTGCAGGTTCATAGATGATATCTTCCTCATTTGGTCTGAAACAAAGAACAAACTAGAAGAGATGATACGAACATTGAATACATGCAACCCTAGGATAAAATGCACTTACACCATTGAAGATAACCAAATCAACTTCCTGGATGTACTGGTCACAAAAAAGCCCATTGGACAATGTTTTGATACACAAATATACACAAAACCCACAGACCGTAATAACGCATTAGCCTTCTCCAGTTTCCATCCTATGAGTTTGATTAACAACCTACCATACTCGCTGTTTACCAGAATCAAAAGGATTTGCTCAGAAGAAGCCATATGTACCCAAAAGATTGCAAAATATAAGCAAAGATATGTTGAAAGAGGGTATCCCGAAGAGATAGTGCAGGATTGCATTACAAGGGTTGACAAGAAAGAACGGATGGAGTTATTCATAAAACCAAACAAGTCCAAGTACAACAGAACAGTGTTTGTGTCCAAATTCACCACATGTTCGCGAGCTCTTAAAAAAATGATCAACACCAGGTGGGAACTCTTGGAGAACAAACCAAACTTTAATGGTTTATTTATAAACAAACCACTACATGCCTACACAAGAGGCAAGAATTTACGTGAATTACTGGCAACACCGGTCAAAAAACACAACGAGGAGGAACAGCAAGGGACTAAGAAATGCTTTAACTGTATACATTGCAACAATGTCATTAAAGGCAACATTCTGTCACACCCAATTTCAGGAAGGAGTATACAACTCGGACATACAGCTGATTGCAACACACGCAATGTTATTTACTGCATTAAATGCCCATGTGGCAAGGCGTATGTGGGGAAAACGGAACGGAAAATAAAAGTAAGACTCACTGAACACGAGCACAATCAGGACAAGGAATAAAGCATCCTGTTTATCTGTCCACTGGGAAGAAGCTAACCATTCTATATCCCAACTGAGATACCAAATACTTGAAAAAGTAACAGCAGTACCTGGAATTGACAACAGTAAGAAATTGTTACAACAGGAGATCTATTGGATCAAAAAATTGGATACACTATTACCAAGAGGTCTCAACGACCGGATTGATATGAGTTGCTTCATATAGAACCACAATGTCCATCTATTCATTGTAACATAACTGAGATCAATACACTGTGTAAGACATATTCTAATACAAGTCCACATGCCACAGGTGAACACGTACCACCACACCACTAAACATCTCACAATAACATATGGCATGACAGCCTTTGGTGAAGGTAACCACTGACACAAATAGAAGACCAATAAAGTTTTGTCTTCAAAACTTTATCCAGCCATAGACTACTCGAGAATGGGGTTGTTGTAGTTTTTCCACTTGTTAATGTTGTGGTAGGTTATTTGTCAATTATGCTTGCCATCATACGCATTTGGCACCTTTCAACATAGAGGTTCTTTATGTCCAGGTTGATAATTTTATTCCCATTGATGGTGGACATCATGCATACTTTAATTGTCTACTGGTTTCCATATAATGACAGATCTACTGCACCGTCATCTTAATGACAATCTTGCCACAGCTTTAGCGCCACACACGGGAACCGTGTTCTATCTTGGCGTCCGTTCCGATTTTCAAACTCGGTAATGAATCTATTACATTCCGTTCACTATGTGTTAATCTTTTCCCCCCTGTTTATAGGTTTTTTTGAGTTGACAATTGACATGGCCATCATTTACGTTATAGGGTAGACCGTCAGTCATATCTATATCTTTTCAGTCCATATATATAATAGATTGACCCCACTTTGTCGGCCATTTCGGCAATATATTAACATTCTCAGGCTTAGATTTCTCTTCTTTACATTTCACGGTCTGTCAGACTACTAGCACTATTTTCTTATAGCTTTATTTTCTCGCTAGCAACATAGAACAGGATTCAATTTCCACGTTCCAAGATGGCGGCCGTTCCCGCATTCCATTATTGCAGAGTAGACGACACGAGTCTGTCTTCTCTGTTCACAAGGCAGCAACATCGTTTTAACTCGATTCCCCACACGAGACGCGACGTACAACTCCGGAGACTCGTGCTGGGATGTGAGCAGCTTTACTTTACCGGTAAGCGAGGCGGCCCTTACCACCATTCATTGTAGATAGTATTTTGGATTACAGGCAACTTAGTTTAAATCGTTTTAGGCGCCCGTGACCAATTTTGACTACGGGCATTTCTGATAATCTGAGATTACTTTACCATTTCACTGAGCACTCATGGCACTTTAGGATGTAGTAGTCGGATACTACACATGGTTGTTATAAAGGGGTTGAGATACTGGCATCACGATTATTCAGTGGTATTGTCTTTCAAGTAGGCTAGAGAGTTTGTGGCATTTCCATTTAAGGACCGTATTTTTTGATACTAGGTTTTGTTTCCACAGGGACCGAGATTTTTTTATATTTCAATTTCGTCTAACACTGGAATCTTCTTGCAGAGGTAAGCGCGATCACACGCATTTTGACTACACTGGCAGGGCAGTGATTTTTAAAGGTATTTACTCATATTTTGGAATTCCTTGACAGGTTACATTACTGGTTTTATATGGTTCCTACGTCGAGAGGGATCTCCAGAGGTAGGATGGGGCAATGGATAAGTAACTCCTCACACTTTCCAAAGCACTGGGTGTATAAAAATAGTGCTAGATATACATAAGACATCAATGCATGCTCGGTACACAGCATGCATACAATGAATAACATTACATTCTTACAGTTTTGCATTGTTTTATATTGATCTACAGAAGCATGAATCATGGATTGGCATGACAAATCAGGGGGCCTTGCAGACCTTTAATACTAGCACGGTAGTTTGGGCGATTGAGCACCTCGATGTATTTTTGTTGCTTAATATTGCCAAATTCTTTTGGGTTTTCAGATATGCCCCTGAGGAAGGGACACTGACGTCCCGAAATGCATCGGGCATGAAATTGAACATGCTTACACCATTGTACATTATGTAATGTTTTGATGTTTCATTTATGTCAAATTATGTACTCAAGGAACTTATCATATTGTATTGTTGTGTGTAAAATTAAGATGCAGCATTTATTTCAAAATATTACTAGAAATATCAATGAATACTGAGTGAATAAAAATAAGTATGCGAATGAAGTATAACGCAGAGAGTGTTAAATTATAAGTTAAAAACTTTGTTTCATTTTTGAGTGTGAACAGCGCGCATCGCATCCAAGTCTGTGTACTTGTTATAAGCTGGTAAATCCTTTCACCACCATCGAGAATACTTCGTGTCACCAATTTTGCATGTTTGAGTTTCCTCTAGAACACTCGCTAAGAGACACGCTTTGGAAGGAATGTAACAAAGGGCTCATGTTCACGTTCCCAACACTTCCTCTCCTGCCCTTAGTTGTGAATAATATATAAATTGACAAGACCCAAGTTATCCTGGCACCTCTGGATTGGGCCTGGAGAGTGTGGTGCCCAGATCTGCTGAGCATGAGCAGTTTTCATCCGATCATGCTACCACTTTGGGAGGACCGTCTTTCCCAGCTGCAGGGCAGAGTTCTTTATCGGAATCTGTGCATCTTACACCTCCAGGCATGGGGTTTGACTGGCGGCATTTGACTGATTTTGATCTACCACTTCAGGTGGCCTCACTCTGAGGCCTCTCCATAAAATCCATCTAAGCTGCCCTCTGGGACATGTTGGTAACCTGGTGTAGTGGCAGGGACACTGACCCCTTTCAAACAAAGCTGTCAGACATTCTTTTGTTTGTTTTATCCTTAGCCCAGCAAGGCCTTGCAGTGGCCACTGTAAAATATTATTTGCCACCTCTTTCGTCCTTTCTATGTTTGCTGGACCAACTGTCCTTGTTGAAATCACCTGTTGAGATCTGATTTAGTAAGGTTTGAGTCAATTTCCCTCTCAAACTATTTGTGATGCCACAGTGGGACCTTAATGTAGTCTTGATATTCCTTATGCATATCCCTTTGAAGCCTATGCATAGCTGCTAACTGCATATCCTAACTTTGAAGTTGTGTTTTCCTCATTGTGATTATGCCAACTTGTCACATAAGTGCAACCACTTTTGCTGAGGACTCAGACGGCCTTCTTACCAAAAGCCATGACTCCCTTCTATGTTGGGCAATCCATCACGCTTCAACGTTCTTTGTTCTTCATCGACCCTCGAAAGAGATGGGGCTCCACCAGGAACCTGAAAGGGGCTTTAAGCTTTTACATAGTGTTATACTGTTCCCACTAGGAAAGTAGCGCTGCGTATTAGGACAACAGGACTTCAGAATACAGGGCTAGAGTTCATCTACACCATCTGAGACTGTTGGTCCAATTCCTAGCTAGCTCAAAGTTCCTCACCTGAACCCCTAACCGTCCTGGGGTGGCAGGTGATTTTGGCAACCTCAAACATGACACTCTGATCCCTAAGGGAATCATGGAAACAGATCTTACCCCTTTTGTTGCTTACTTATGCATGCCCATGGCAAACACAAGGAAAGATATGAATTAAGTTTTCAATACATTTATTGAAACAATCGTAATCTTGCATAGAAAGAATGCGCTGTGATTTTTAGGCAGATAAAACAAAGCAATGTAATCAGCATGATGAACATGATGAAGAGAATAAACTGTCTAATCATGGCAGTCTGATTTCTACATGTGTCTACCTATCACTACCCCTACTCTGAGAACATAGTGGATTTGCACTCTGCCCGATTTCTTAGGTTAGCCTGAGTCCCCATACCTGGATAACTGGACCAAGGAGTCGGCCTGATGTGGAATTTTCAGTCCCTCTTTGCAGGATGGAAGATCAGCATAAGCAGAGCTGCATGTTGAACCAGGACCGTTGTGACTGGAGTGCCCCTCTGACCCGTAAAGGGACAGTGTACTGTTTATATAATAAAACCACTGTGTTAGAGGTACTGCTCTGATGCAGTGATGTGTCTAGATGTTAGAAGCTGTCTCCGAACAGGCAACGCAAGCACTAGGATATCTTATTCTGTTCTTAGCCTTGAACGAAGTGTACAGATTATGTAGCAAGAAGGGCTTTCTAAATACAAGCAGTATGTACAGCATCTTCTCAGAATAATATTGTGCAAGAAAAACATGTATAAATAATACAGCTTTTTTGAAGTCTGCTAAAACGTGTAATATGTACACTAAGAATGGAGAACGAAAGTGGGCCAAAGAAGGCCTCAGTACAATAGATCGTATCAAGGACCATCGGGTGCAAGATCAACATTTGTGGAGTTCTCCAGAGCAAAGTAAGGCTGTGCAGAAGAGGACCTTGTTGAGGTAGGTAGTCTTTTAAGATCTGTTAGGCACTGGCCCAGAAGCAGCTCGGGGAAGGTCTGAGAGTCCATTTCCCCAGCACTAAAGCTGCTGTCACTATTTTGGCACGGAAGGTGCCTTTCCTTGATTATCTGCCAGGCGGCAGTGTGGGCATCGATACTATGTTCACAAAGCACTACAGCCTTGATATCCTGGTCCTGCAGGGAGGGCACTTAATCCTCTTAGTTCTACAGGATTTTTTGGTCTGAGCCCACTCTACAGACCCTCCACCCTATGAAGGTAATTCTTTGGTATCTATTCTAAGGTGAAGAATCTGCTGTTAGAAGTAACCAACAAAAGAACAAGTTACTCACCTTTGGTATCGCTGTTTGTTGCAGATAATCTAATTGCAGATTTCATACTGCGCTCCCACCCTTTCTGTGGATTGGCCTCTTTTTAACTTCTAAAAAGGTCCCAGGTTAGTGATCAGCACTCTGTTACAAATAATTGTTAATGCTCCATTTCTGGGGTGTGGAAAATAAAAAGATAAGAAAGTGACATCATTGCGCACAGGCGGCGCTTTCATGGAACTGCCACTTCCGGACCAGTATGAGTCCGTGCAAAGCTGCACGATGACATCTAGAAGCACTTGGGAGCACACTGCCAGAAAAAAAATCTCTAGTTCCAAACTAGCACCTGGGGGATATTCTAAGATGGGGAATCTGTTGTTTGATTGAGTATCCACCAGAAAGAGCATTGCCAAAAGTCTTGTTGATTGAAATGAACTCACTTCAAAATAAAAATGTCTTCTGTATTTTAAATGAATTTATGAAGACCTAGAATAAAACCATATCTTAATTATGTGTCAGTAGCATTTGGGTCATCCACCCAATTTTGCTTTTTCCAATAAAAAATATGCTTAAGAAATATAAATGATTTTTGCGCATGTAATTAAAAAAAAAAAGCTCAAAATAATTATTTATGTATTTTTGACAACGGTATATCAAAATAAATATGTATTTATATATTTTTGACTATGGTAAATTAAATCTGTCTTCTTTTTCTCATTGTAGCTTGTATGTTCATTCTTCTGTAGCCCAGTGGAGGAAATGTCTCCATTCCATTAAACTTAAGGATTCAGTTCTCAGCATTGTGTAAGTTCCTTTTCATTATCATTGGTTTTGATTATTTAGTTTGGTTGTCCTTACTGTGTTTCTTTTAAACATGCAGCCTTTTTTATTTTATTTTATGCTAGAAGGGTGCCATAGAGAGGATATTGGATTCGAAAATGGGGGTTGTTACTTTTGCTAATTCCTCGTCCCTAAAAAAGAGGGGTTTCCAACCCATATTGGATTTTTGACCTGTCAGGTTGGCCCAGATTCTGGCCGCTCTGGACCTAGGAGACACCTGCAGGACATGTATATCTGAAAGAGACACGTTAGTGACAGATTCCTTACCTTAGAATATCCCCAGGCGTCAGGCTGGATCCGGAAAGTTTTCTGCGTAGCAGTACCCTTGCGCGTCGGTAGGCGGCGTCGTGCGGCTCCGCGTCCGTCGTCGGGCGTCGTGATCGCCGGGATGACGTCGCGGGCAGTACTTAGACGCCGCCCCTGCGCGCTGGCGTCAGTTCTTCTTTTCCGCGCCAGTAAGCGCAGATCCGGGAAGAGCAGTGACCTAGTCACTTTTGACTATCCTTTTTTGTGAATTTTTTCACTGTTTCTTCAACGAGTCTTCACGACTCCTAAGGTGTCGTAGGGATGCCCGGCTTTAAGCCCT
>CAWUFW010024156.1:0-64806 GCA_963921515.1 Calotriton arnoldi
CTATGTGCCCTCCTCTGGCCTGGTTAAACTTCCACAGTACATCAGTCATGTGGTCCAGGACCCATGTCCCTCATTTGTTACATGCCCACTTCTCCTCTGATACGCATATGTGTGGCCCTTATAGTCAGGAAATTGTGTCATTTGGGGACTGTGTCATTGCATTTTGCTTTGCTCAAGGTGGGGGACAGCATTTGTTCCCGTGACTATGTTGTGCGATTCATGGGTGGGTCAATTGCTTACACAATGCCTAAGTTCTGACATGTGATCTGCGTGTAACTTTGATATGTGGTCCGCTTGCTGCTCTGACTCACCACATGTCCCTGGGGAATGTGGCACACACCCATGCTGCTGGTGGAACAATATTTGGGCCTCAGGAGTATGTGTATCCAGTGTGTCACACATGCTTAGCCACCTGCCTACTGTCCAGGACTCATCCCTCTTACAGGTGGAGCTGGACAGTCATGCCTACTCCAGTGCATACAATACACTCTGTACTCCCACTCCCGTGTATCATCTGGCATGTTGTGATCAGTGAAATGTACCCTCAGGTGTCTGCCTCTGTCTCATTGTGCTGTGTCTTCGTTGTCAGAACTACTGGTATGTTCATCGTTTGGGGCTCAGCATGCCATCTGAGATGTGACCATGATAGACGATACTTCTGTGACTTATAGGTGTCTGATCACTTGACTGTGCACACAGGTGTTTGCGACTGTGACTTTCAGGCAGCTGTATTTTCATTCACAGCACACTGTGAGGTGCTCATGTTCAGAGAGTTGTATTTCATGTCCCCCATATGTCCAGTTGGTATGACGTGGACAAATAGTAGTACAGATGATGTGGTTTTTGGGGGATGGATATGTGCACTTGTCAGTCACATAAGTTGCATACCCCATGCCCTCGGATTGTGACACAGTGCAGACTGTTGTTGGCTGGCTGCCATGGCCATGTGACTTGAGACAGTAATGTATGACTTTGAACGCATTCCTGTGTCATGGCATTCAACTTCCTGGGACTGATCCTGCAGGGGAGTGACATGTGCAACATGCACCCCATTGTGGCATTGACTATCCGGACATGGGTGCATCATGGTGTCTGGTGCTGGTATGCATCACATGCATTTCTAATTAGAATCTGGCCATCCCTTTATCCGGACACCTGCACTGACTCAGTGGCAAGAGATGTGATGTGTGCATGTTCACATGCTTCACCGTGTTCCCTGCAATGTCCAACAACTGTGTAGGTGGTGCATGTGTCCACACTGGGGTCTTACCATCAGACAGGCACCAGACAGATGGGTGCAAGGGCAGGAGGGGTGTGAGTCCCATGGTTGACCATCAGACTGACAATTGGCTTCCCCGAATCTGTGTGAGGACTTTAGGCAATGTTCAACTAAGGATGCCAGGGCTTGCTCTGTAATGTGCTGTACTTACTGTGGTGTGTGCGGTCAGTGCAGGTGACTGATGTTTGTCTGTTTCCCTAATTGTTTGCAGATACATCCACGGCCACAGGAGGGGACAGCTCCACGGACCAGGAGGAGCAGCGGAGCCAGACTGGGTCAGCATCGGACGAGTGGTCAGAGGGACCCAGTGGCACGGAGGGCGAGGGGAGCCACACCGAGGAGTCCTCAGCACCATCCACCTCAGCTGGGGACCACAGCAGCTCGGAGGATGACTCCCTTGTGGAGGCGGGTCTCGGCAGCCACCAAAGGCCAGCTAGTCTGTCTGGCCCCGCCACCACCACCACCGCCCTCCCATCGGCTCCCATTCCTGAGGTCCGTGGAGGCTCCCGTGCTCGGGAGCGTGTCTCCTTCGTGCCAGGCACCGCACCCCCTGCCCCTGTGTCCCCTGCTGCCCTGAGTGAGGAGTCTGTGTACCTCCTTCGGCAGCTCCATGTAGGGCAGACAGCAATGCTGAGTGTCCTCCATGCACACACCACTCTGTTGACACAGCTGGTGTCGTTCATGGAGGGCATCTCGACGGGTATGTCTGCCCTACAGAGGAGCAATAGGTCCATGGACTCCTCCCTGACGGCAGCAGTGTCCCTCCTCCAACAGTCCCTCACCCCTCCCACCTCTGCCCCATCCACACTTCCTGCCCCCCTACCTGTCCAAAGCACATGCACACCTGCACAGTCATCCAAACACACAGACACGAGCAGCACAGACACACCCAAGAGTAAGGCAAGACGTGCACACAAGCATCCTCAGGGGACTGATACCACAGACACAGGGGATGGGGAACACACACACACACAGGCATCCACATTCACTCCGCAGTCCTCCAAATCCTCTCCCTCCAAGACCCCTTCCCTTGCCTCGCCTGCTACCCCACATACACAGCAGCTCTTCCTGTGTGACCTCGGCCTCTTCCCCACCATTCCTGCTGACCCAGCACACCAGGGGAAGAGGAAGTCCACCCACACAGAGAGGAGTGCCCCTCGCCCCCGGACACCCTCCCCCAGGCGCAGGCAGACACAGGAGCCCATTCGGAAGTCCCCCCGGAGCAGGAAGAGCAAGACCCCACCACCACCACCACGCAGCTCCAGCGCCCAGTCTCTCTCCTCCATCCCCCAGGCCACCACTGCACAGGTTCCCCCGCCACACCCTGCCCCAGGTTCCCCCACACACCGATACCGCATCCCCAGACTGCTTAGGCCCTCCCCCCTGCCACTTGCTCTTCCACCCCCAACCCAGACGCTCTGCCTGTTAGTGGCACTGTTGTGGGGACCGGGTCCCCCCTCTGTCCTGCCCACCTCATCTGCCCACCCTTCCACTCCCTTGGAGTCATGCACTGCAGTGGAGTCCACAACCACCACGTCTGACTCGGGCACTGCAGTGGGTACCCAGTCCACTACATCAGTCCAGCCCACTGCAGTGGTTGCGGCACCCACACCAACTGACTTGTGTACCACGGTGGTGCCGGCCCCCCTGAGTCAGACACCTCCACTGCAGTTGCCGGTGACACTCCTGCACCCACCACCCCTTCACTGCCTCACTCTGCCATCCCCTGATCCTGTCCCTGCGGTGCCTGGCCTGCCCCTTGTATGCCCCTCCAAGGGTGATGTCCCCCAACCGTACCAGTGCAGGCAAGCAATGTGTGACCAGTTGTCACTTCTCACCCCGTTGGTACTGTGATTTTGGACTGGCCATTGGCCTTAGTTTCTTTTGGACTTCCGTTTTTACCCTGACATTTGCTGAATAAAGCCTCTTTTTGTTTACTTTTGGGTTTTCTTTTGATGTACATGATGTGGATGAGTAGCATCCTGCATTTGCAGTTGTAATAGTGTTCACATCAGGACGATGAAGTGTTGCAGTGATGGACTCCATGTGGTCCATGGGATATGTGTCCTGTTGTATTCTGGATCTATGGCATCCTTTGCTACAGTCTGAGGGTGTAATGTTCAGCATTTGACACAGGGATGTCCTTTTTGCATTTGTAAATGAACATCTTTGTCTTACACTGATGCACATCTGGTGGGCTTACCACTGTTCAATGTTCCGATTTCCCTGACTGTGTGCCCAGCTCCACTGGACATGCAGTTTTGCACATCAATGTCGAAGGACTCATCTGTGTATACAGTGCAACTTGCTTGACACGTGTTTGGTGTGTGTGCAGATGACTGACGTGACACCCCCGTACCCAGGCTGATGTGAGCAGAGCCTTCTGTGTGTTGTGGTTGTTGACTCACTGACGGAGTGTTCTGCTGACATGTTTGGGTCGTGCACAGACAAGGTTTGGCACAGCGGACCTTCCACAGGAGTGGTGTGCCCTCATGGCAGTGTGTAATCTGGTGACATTGCGTGGGCCTGTGTTGTGTAAGCATGTCTGTGCGTGTTCCCTTCCCTTTTCCTACACAGGCTGTGTCCCTAGGGATGTTCCTGTTTGTGATGCTTGCTGAGTTGTTCTGTGTTCATCCAGCATCTTGGACCTGGTTTCTCTGTGATGTGGGTGCATGGCAAACTAATGTTCATGAGGTTGTCATCCCAGGTTGTCTTTGTTGTCAGTGCTGGGGATGTGGGCAAACGCAGATGGGACACATTCAGGATTCCCCTTGGCACTTGTTGTTTACACGAGTAATGTGATTTACAGTTTGTGTTAGCTTACAGTGATTGTGACACGTTGTGTGTGTGACTGCTGCCACTGCTCAGGGTCAGAGCTGCAATGTTGGTAGTTGTGTACGTGTGTTCTTCGTGTGTCACCTTGGCTTCTTCATTGGTGTGTGACTATGGCCAGGATCCCATTGATTGTGGTGGATTTCACATCATGCCCATGTACAGCATACTGTGCTGTGTGTCAGACATTGACAAGTCTTGTTGACTGGCCATGTGTGATGGGTTTCTGCACCTTGGTTCCCACCACCACCCCTGGTATTGTCATGGGTGCATGTGCAATGTCACCAGTCCATGTGAGCTTCACTGCTGCACATTGGTGGAGATCAGGGTGTGTGGTGTTGAGTGTGTGCAAAAGTGAGTTGTTGCACGGCCAGACCCCTACCTCCATATTGGCCTTGGCTGGCAGGCCGTGCTGATTGATTGGAGCTTGTGTAGGTGTGATGGTAGTTAGTTGCTCAGGACACATGGCTGGGGTTCACAGTGTGAACGACATCTGACATTGTCATCACAGTGGGATTATCATGCAGGCTAGTGTCAGCACAATATGGGGTCCCTGGGGGTAGTGCTGTGGTGGGTCTGTCTCTTGCTGTGTTAGTTGCTGTTCCTACAAGCTTGTGTGACATGTGTAATTTGTGCTCCCTCTCATCTAACAATGCCTGATTGCCCACATAGGGGATTTGGATCCATGAGTTACTTTTGTGTGGCACTGTATGTGCATCTGTGTAATTGGTATTCAGGCCTCATCAGGTGTTGTGTGGTTGCCTGGGGACACTGGCACACCCCACTCACCTGTTGTGTTTGATGTGCAGTGTGGGTCTGCCTGTTTGTGCATCTGCACCACTGCATTGGCATATCTTTAGTGTGTTATTGGCTGTATGTTGTTTGGTGGGTTTCACCTGCTGTCCCTGGGACTCCTAGGTCATCAGTCAGCACAATGATCATTGTTTGTGTGTCCCATTGCTGCCATGGTATGTTATTTGTTCACCTGACATCTACAGTCTCCACAAGGTATCTACATTTGTTTGCCCATTGGTGCAAAGATGTGGGTCTGCATTATGATGGTCACTTCTGTCATTGTGTCATTGATGGATGTTGACAGTGTCAGCCCCCATGGGTGATGTTTGTCTGCACATGGCCAAAGGTATGTCTTATTTGCACTGCACTGTTTGCCTCACACAATCTATGTTGCTATGGGACACAAGCACTACTTTGCCACTGATGTGTTTGTTGTTCTGTGACCAGGAATCATCCATGCAGTTTGGCAGTTGCAGCTTTTTCAATGTCAACACTTACATTTTGGTCACTGTGATGATGGGGGTTGGACCCCATTGCCACAATGTTCAAAATGTGCTTCAGCTATGGACCCCACACTTACCTTTTGGTCACTGTGATGATGGGGGTTTAAACCCCATTGCCACAATGTTCAAAATGTGCTTCAGCTATGGACCCCACACTTACCTTTTGGTCACTGTGATGATGGGGGTTTAGACCCCATTGCCACAATGTGCAAAATGTGCTTCAGCTATGGACCCCACACTTACCTTTTGGTCACTGTGATGATGGGGGTTTAGACCCCATTGCCACAATGTTCAAAATGTGCTTCAGCTATGGACCCCACACTTACCTTTTGGTCACTGTGATGATGGGGGTTTAGACCCCATTGCCACAATGTGCAAAATGTGCTTCAGCTATGGACCCCACACTTACCTTTTGGTCACTGTGATGATGGGGGTTGGACCCCATTGCCACAATGTTCAAAATGTGCTTCAGCTATGGACCCCACACTTACCTTTTGGTCACTGTGATGATGGGGGTTGGACCCCATTGCCACAGTGGTCATAGTCTGCTTGCATTGTGGGTGCCACACACATTTATGTGTGACACATGTGATAGGGGGTCACATTGTATGTTCATAGTCATGTTCAGTGTTGTAGGCATTTGACACAGTCTACACACGCTTGTCATGGTGTTGGGGGCGATGTCTTTTTGTTGCATTCCTTATGTTGGTGTGTGCTTGTTGTGTCATGCATTAGCCATCCTGTGAGTGGGGGTGTTGTTGGTGGTAGGCATCCTGCCCCCATGGGTAGAGGTGGTAGTAGTGACAGGCATCCAGCCCCCCATGAGTAGAGGTGGTAGTAGTGGTAGGCATCCAGCCCCCCATGGGTAGAGGTGGTAGTAGTGACAGGCATCCAGCCCCCCATGGGTAGAGCTGGTAGTAGTGGTAGGCATCCAGCCCCCCATGGGTAGAGCTGGTAGTAGTGGTAGGCATCCAGCCCCCCATGGGTAGATGTGGTAGTAGTGGTAGGAATCTGGCACCCCCTGAGTAGGGGTGGTAGTGGTGGTGGGCATCCAGCCCCCAATGGGTAGAGGTGGTAGTAGTGGTAGGCATCCAGCCCCCCATGGGTAGAGGTGGTAGTAGTGGTAGACATCTGGCACCCCCTGAGTAGGGGTGGTAGTGGTGGTGGGCATCCAGCCCCCCATGGGTAGAGGTGGTAGTAGTGGTAGGCATCTGGCACCCCCTGAGTAGGGGTGGTAGTAGTGGTAGGCATCCAGCCCCCCATGGGTAGAGGTGGTAGTAGTGACAGGCATCCTGCCCCCATGGGTAGAGGTGGTAGTAGTGACAGGCATCCTGGCCCCCATGGGTAGGGGTGGTAGTAGTGGTAGGCATCCAGCCCCCATGGGTAGAGGTGGTAGTAGTGACAGGCATCCTGCCCCCATGGGTAGAGGTGGTAGTAGTGGTAGGCATCCAGCCCCCCATGGGTAGAGGTGGTAGTAGTGGTAGGCATCTGGCACCCCCTGAGTAGGGGTGGTAGTGGTGGTGGGCATCCAGCCCCCATGGGTAGAGGTGGTAGTAGTGGTAGGCATCCAGCCCCCCATGGGTAGAGGTGGTAGTAGTGGTAGGCATCTGGCACCCCCTGAGTAGGGGTGGTAGTGGTGGTGGGCATCCAGCCCCCCATGGGTAGAGGTGGTAGTAGTGGTAGGCATCCAGCCCCCCATGGGTAGAGGTGGTAGTAGTGGTAGGCATCTGGCACCCCTGAGTAGGGGTGGTAGTGGTGGTGGGCATCCAGCCCCCATGGGTAGAGGTGGTAGTAGTGGTAGGCATCCTGCCCCCCATGGCTAGAGGTGGTAGTAGTGGTAGGCATCAAGCCCCCATGGGTAGAGGTGGTAGTAGTGGTAGGCATCCAGCCCCCATGGGTAGAGGTGGTAGTAGTGATAGGCATCCAGCTCCCCATGGGTAGAGGTGGTAGTAGTGGTAGGCATCCAGCCCCCCATGGGTAGAGGTGGTAGTAGTGGTAGGCATCCAGCTCCCCATGGGTAGAGGTGGTAGTAGTGACAGGCATCCTGCCCCCCATGGGTAGAGGTGGTAGTAGTGGTAGGCATCCAGCCCCCATGGGTAGAGGTGGTAGTAGTGGTAGGCATCTGGCACCCCCTGAGTAGGGGTGGTAGTGGTGGTGGGCATCCAGCCCCCATGGGTAGAGGTGGTAGTAGTGGTAGGCATCCAGCCCCCCATGGGTAGAGGTGGTAGTAGTGGTAGGCATCTGGCACCCCCTGAGTAGGGGTGGTAGTGGTGGTGGGCATCCAGCCCCCCATGGGTAGAGGTGGTAGTAGTGGTAGGCATCCTGCCCCCCATGGGTAGAGGTGGTAGTAGTGGTAGGCATCCAGCCCCCCATGGGTAGAGGTGGTAGTAGTGGTAGGCATCCAGCCCCTGATGGGTAGAGGTGGTAGTAGTGACAGGCATCCAGCCCCCCATGGGTAGAGGTGGTAGTAGTGGTAGGCATCCAGCCTCCCATGGGTAGAGGTGGTAGTAGTGGTAGGCATCCAGCCCCCCATGGGTAGAGGTGGTAGTAGTGACAGGCATCTAGCACCCCCTGGGTAGGGGTGGTGTTAGTTGTTGGCATCCAGGCCCCTATGTGTATATGTGGCATTGGTGATGGCCATCCCGCCCCTATAGTGCTGCTGTTGCTGGTGTAAGTAATTTCTGCATCCCTCTGTGTGTTTGTGTGATATGTCGGGTACGTGTAGTTTGTTTTTGTGGTTGGTGTCTGACTTACCTTCTGCGCCGTACGCGTCCGTGCCTGTTCCGGTAATAGATGTAGAATATTGGTAGGATCGGCACGATGGGATTCATGGTTGGTTCGTCTCGTTCGTCTTTCTCTTTGCTTCGCCTCGTCCTCGTCGCTGGCATGTTCGTCTCGTAGCCGTGGATCGTCTTGTGGCGCGAATCGGAGCTTATGTGCGCCTCTCCCGGATGCTTTGACGTGCCGTGCGTAGCGACGGGTTCGGCGCGTACGGAAAGCGCATCGTACTTGTCCGGCCGGACGGGGCTGCATTTTGGCTTCCGTGCGCTCGATTCTGCGTTTCCGGATCCGCATCGGTCGGAGAACTGGACCCGTATTGGGTGAGTACGACTGGGTCGGGATTTGGGCAGTTGTGCGCATCGTACTTGCTCGTTCGGACGTATGTGCGAATCGGTCGGGAAACAGGCATTCGCCTGGCTTTTTTCCCGGCCGAATGGTATTTGGTGCGCCTCCGACCGGGATCGGAATCGACCCCTTAGTGTCCAATGCCTTCCTCAAAGTGTTTTATATTGGAGTGGGAATAGTAAATGAAACCCCTTTAGGGGCAGATTTACAAGAAAGTTACTCAGTGCGGAATGCAAGCCATTTGGCTGCGCCGCCCTGAGTCACTTTCAAAGCACAGGGATGCGACATATTTACAACAATATGTCGCATCTCTGTGCTTCCCCCTGCGCTGGCGCACAAACTGCTGCCATGCGCCAGCGCAGGCAGCCTTGCACCATGGTGCAAGGATGCCTGCATCGTGGGAAGATTGTTTTTGTTTAGGAAGGGTTCCCTTCCTGCACAAAACCAATCTGAAATGCAGTTTTTCAACTTCTATGTGTGTTGCATTAGCACACATAGAAGTTGAAAAACGGTATTGTTTCAATGATTGTTTATGTGCAGGAAGGGAACCCTTCCTGTACATAAACAATCATTAGAGGTGATTTCCTCTTTCTATGTGTGCTGCAGAATGCAGCACGCATAGAAAGAGGAAAAGAAAACGAGGAGAAATGAATACATTTCTCCTCGTTGCGCCTCCCTGCGCCTCCCCTGGGGAGGCGTAGCATTCACACGCATTTCCAGATTTACGATTAGTCGTAAATCTGGAAATGTGTCTGGTTCCATGGGTGTTGCGTGGGAACACCCACAGCAACACCCATGGAACACCCCTTTCACGCAAAGTGCTGCGTGCATAGGGGCCATATTTACAAGGACAGGAAAAGTCATGCAGGGTGGCTTTTCTTTTCCTTCTAAATATGGAGCACTAAAATGCGCCACCGGTACGTCACAAAAAGTGATGCACCGGTGGCACAAGGGGCGTTCGTAAATCTGCCCCTTAGTGTTCAACACCTTCCCAAAATTGGTATAAATTGGAGTGGTAATAGTGAATTGCACCACTTTAGTGTCTAACACCTTCCACAAATTGGTATAGATTATAGAGGGAATAGTAAAAGTCACCCGTTTAGTGTCCAACTCCTTCCCCAAATTAGTGTAGATTGGAGTGGGAATATTAAATGTCACCCCTTTAGTGCTCAGTACTTTCCACAATATGGTTGCATTAGAGTGGGAATAGTAAATGTCAACCCTTTAGGGCCCAACACCTTCCCCAAATTGGTATAGATTGGAATGGGAATAGTAAATGTCATCACTTAGGTGTCTCATTTTTTTGTTGATGTTATATGTTGGAGTGTGATTATTTAATTTTATATTGTTATTCTGATATCTTTTACCTATTTTTATTTGTTTGTAGTAGAAATACGTTGGGCCCCTTTCCGATGGTGGTCATATGAGCGCCTGACCGCCATCGTTTCGAGCAAGAGAGTGTCCCACAAGGAGTTGGCGGTCCCGACAGCCCACTTACGATATGACCACCATGCAGGCGGCCGTAAAATGCATTTTACTATTGCGGCTTCTGCAGCAGCCCAGGAAAAGGGCCGCTGCACAACCCGCAATAGTGAAAAGCATTTTGAAAACATATATGCTCTGAGTGCCAGGCACCATGTGGTGACTGGGACATGGTGCATGGATGTTTGGGGCCTCATAGCGGAGGCCTATGGGGGAGATGTTAGCAATAATATTGTAATCGATATTGCCTGAATCGATATTTTTGATATAATATATTTTTTTTTTTAAAGGTAACAATATTTTCGCATTCAATATTTTTTCTTTCAATATAGTTAAGTAGCAATTTTTTTAACAACAATATTTGTGTTCTCTCTATTTGTGGTTTTAATAGTTAAGTGTCGTAAGTTGATATTTTTGTTTTAGATCTTTAGTTTCTGATATTTTTGTGTTTCGATATTGTATGCATTGATATTATGTCAGTGATCCAGCTGTGTAACATGTTGGTTCAATAACTGTAGCCTTCTCTTGGCCCTGGGTAAATTATCTGGTTTCTATTGGGCACTTTCCAATGAAAGACAAACTATATTCAAATCATAATTCATAGTTGGTAAAATGGTATGATCCACTTCTGAAGTGGCGTTATATAATTTCTAATGAGTCCTGTGTTTATGGCACTCCAAGCTTAAAGTCTGTGCTGCTACTAGCGATCTCATACTGCTTACAAACACAGTGGAATTTGCTTGAAAAAGTCACTTGTTAGTATTTAGAAAAAATTATAACAAATAAGCATTACATTCAGATGTTCATTGCCCAGTTATGTTCTATCAAAATATTATTCCAAGTTTGAATGTGTATCAAAAGTGTTGGTATTTCTAGTTGTAATTTCACCATGCTGAGTATGTTATAGCTAATGTTGCCTGGTCTTGCATGTATTTACTTTTATTCAGCATGGATGTCTCTGGAACGTAATAGCCCTCAGTGGCGCTGTCTTACACTGCATACATCTTCTAACAAGAACACATTAGCGTGTTTTAGCTTTTCTTTGGAAATTACGTAGAGTGCATTTTTGTGCTAAGATACAGGGATAGTGAACGCAATATATAATAGGTAATATTAACATGTAGTTGATGTTTTGTGCCTTTCTGTTATGCATAGAATTATTTTGGCTTAGAGAAACAATATGAAAGTTGCTGAGCATCAAGTAAGAATGACTGTAGGCCTGGAACAGGATAAGTCTTGCTCTGACAAGGGGATAAATCTGCCAAATTCTTATTTCCCTTTCTAGGGGACCTAGAGCTGCCCTCCTAAAATGTGCTAACAGGACTCTACATTGGACTCAGGTGAAATGGATCAGAGGCTATTAATATTAGCATCACATTATATAATGTGTGCCACACCCGTTGGACCATTGCACACTATTTGAATATCAATATTCAGTCCAGAATTTCTAGAAGAAATCTTAACAGTATTTCTCCTTTGAGTGAGGCATGAAGTCTGAGAAAAAGTAGGAGGGAGCAGCAGCACAGATTTAGACCTTTGAGCTAGAAACAGTTGCGTTTACTTGGCTGCCGCCACAATTTTCCCACTTGCATTAAAAACGAAGATACATGTTTATTGTTGTACAATGGATGTCCAGTGAATGTTTTTTGCACTTGAAAGTACAGTTGAACATAAAAAGGCATACACTTCTGTGTTGTTTTACATAGACATTTGACTAGACAAATAGTTGTCTGGATGTGCACAGGGTCCAGCAGCCTGACATTTACAGAAATTCACCCACTCTGGTTTGGGGATTTCCACTACTGCAGCCCTTGTTATATTCCCGGGTTAGGCCCATGTAGCGAAGCAGCTTATTTCTTACATTGTCCTCTCAATACCATTTCAGCTGTGAACTTTTGTACATATTTGCATGTGCTACAATTTTAGATAAATTTTTCTGAAACTACTTTGTTTACACATCCAGCTTCGCACAATATTATCACGATGCCTCGAACATCATGCACTAGGCCTCTTTATGAATTCTGTACAAATATCGTCCTATCTCAATCCAAGGGGTGACAGAGCTATCTACATATCTATAACATGCACGTTATGCTGTGTGGGACCACACAGCATAACGTGCATCGCCACTTGCTGCCCTGGAACTGATAATTTACAGTTTAATCGCCAGGTTTTTCATTCTTAGAACATCCTATTTAATCGGCCTCCACCACTGAGTGTAATTGTGGCTTAACCTTCCGCAAGCCCCTTGAGGCAATATCTACTTATTCAGGCTTGTATTTTTTACTGTCCTGATGATGATCCTACTATTTCTTAAAGAGGATCGAAACGTCGTCGACCAATGTAAACAGTTTGCACATTAATCAAATCTGATCAAAAAAGTGTATTTACTGTTTCCTCAAGCTTGTTAGAAATTGTGTTCAATATTCCACAAGCTACCCTGTCTTGCCTGATATGTTCCTGTCCTAAGTGTACTTGTCATGTTTCTATGTAGGATGCAGGATTTTGTCCCACTGTATTGATGTGTTTATTTTTGGTTTTTGACATTTTTGAATTATTAAATTGAATGTCCGGCTGGACACTCGTAATATAGCACTGATTGGAGTCTATATTTATCCTGATGACCACACTGTTCTGTTTAAGGACCACTGTTCTAATACTATATACACTGTTTTAGCACCATGGTAGAACTATATCTACTATTTACGCTTTTGGTGCTTGTAATCACTTTCATCTGCTTCTGTCTACTGATTATCGCAGCACATGTATTCTGTACCTGAATAATGTTGGTTCAATAAATATATTGAAAATGTCCCACTCTGTATTCTGTATATTTCTCTGAGAACAAGTAAGCATGAGTGACTTAGCAAAAGGTTCTGATCTGTTTCCACGAACCCTGAGGGGTCAGGGTTGTCGTGTTCAGTTGTTGCCAGAAACCATTAGCTCCCTGATAAGAGAGGAGAGGAGTTGGCCTAACGGCTAGGGCGGTCAACCTCAAATCTGGGGAGCCGGGTTCGAGTCTCGGCAAGGACGCGCAACATACTGTGATTCTGGGCAAATCACTTAATCTCCCCGTGCCTAATAAAAATCAATGTGTCCTCATGTAACGTAACTGGTGCTCGTGTAAAGCGCTCTGTTACCCGATACCTTCTGGTCAAGTTTGCGCTATATAAAACTCCATAAACAAAAAAAAAGGTTAGGGGGGCTTACGGTGGCAGTGTGAGCTAGCTGGTCAAAAGGCCAACATATCCTGTTGGGGTGTCCGGAATCAGTCTAGGCACCAAGCCCCTAGTTTACGTTGTCCAACAAACATGCAGATCCTACAAATTAGTTGTAACTACACAACACCCTGATGACATCACCTGGAAATCTGTGGTTATATGTCAAAGTCCTGCTGCCCAATTTTTAAACACACATTTTAGTCACCCCATGATGGTCAATGGATTACAGTTTTTGCCACTCCAGTGATATCAACAGTTGAACAAAGAATCTGAGCCTTTTGCTGGAGTTCCGTGTTTGTGTGCCTCCGTGCATGCGTGTGTGTGTGATGCAGTCAATGGCATATTTGATTACATCCATCACATCCAAAACTACCTTTGAAACAGATGCTTGTCTAATGTTTACGGTGATCCTAGCAAAAATTGGTAGGGTAATGCATGCATGATGCAACAACGCACCAGCGGCGGCTCCTCCACTAAGGCGAAGGAGCATCGTCCCACTTCTCTCCGAGCAGTTCAAGAAGGAAAAATAAAATGATATTAACGCAGCGTTATTATCAGTTTATTTTTCCTACTGCAGTGGCTCCGTTGGTTATGTGCGGGTGGAGCTGGGCTTCCACATGCCAGAACAGTGCAGGGGGAGGAGTGGTGGGCAATCTGTAAGTGCGCATGACGGTTTGGCTGGCCCTCTTTGCATGTTCTTCACCCAGGCTGTAATACAGCCTAGGTGGAGAACATGCCCAGGCTCCCACTGCCTGAGGGCTGAACCACGACACTCAGACCAATCACAACGCTGCATTGCAGCATTGTGTTTGGCTGTGGGGAGCCTGGGAGCCTGGGTTCTTCCTGCTCCTGGACTCGAGAAGAAGTCCGAAAGTAGAAACGTGTGTTTTTCAGCTGCATATGAATAAGGACACGCATTTTTTACTCCGCAAAATCTTTTACAACACAGAGCTTTACAACGCTATCCGTTACAACATATTCCCCATTCCAAGTCAATTACTATTCATACTCCACGCGGGTGTTACTTTGGGGAATGCGTTGTAACAGTTTTGCGGTGTAGAGCCCTGCGTTGTAAAAGTTTTTGCGGAGTAAAAAATGCAGGGTAATGGCATGCGGATTAAAGCATGCGAGGTAAAGGATGTTTCCCGTTTCATAAAGTAGTTAGTGACTTGTCTAACAGATACATACTCAAATAGTGTACATTTTTTCTTCAGACCTGATTGGCCCTTGTATAAGAGTGAGACTAACCTGAGAGTAATGGTTCCATGCACCAGATTGGCCAAAATTGTGCTAGCTGCATTTTATGTAATATAGCATATATTTTATTTTATGTAATAGTATATCTGTGGTTTAGCACGTGAGCTGCAGACAGCACAAATCGAAAACACAGAAAGGAAACCATTGATCAGCGTTACGGGACTATCTTTCTGCAGTTCGTTGTAGTTAGTTTTAGATTTACTGAGTTACTGTGAATGAGCAGTTTTAGTAAACTTGGGTGGAAGGAACCCTTCTGCATCTGCCTGCACAAGTGTATAGAATGTATTCATGAATATATCCCCAGCTGCAATGTGTATGGTGCACGATCCCAATGGGTTTCTTTCATGTATTGCACTTTGTTTCTAATTTGTGCCCAATATCCCCCAAGAAATAACCTAACATATAGAATATAGGATTGAGTGTATAATGGGCTAGGTGGCTGAATAGAAGAGAAGCAAGAAAGCTACTATACACTCCCCATTTTTTAAAATGTGCAGACTGTCAGAACCATGTATTTGATTTCTAAACGTGTCCTTATTCATATGCAGCTGAAAAACACACGTTTCTACTTTCGGATCACAGCTAACCTACTCAATGCAGAATTTGTGCTGAATGTTTAGCTCATTGGTCTTTTTTGCAGCAAAACCCATTTGCTCTATTTATCTCAAGCTGTTTCTAAATCAATAATCCCCTACCTTATAGATGCTTTCCAGGAGTGTCACATTATGCTCATCCCTTCATTTAGTTCCTATTGATCTACTGGTTGTCTTTTATCTTTATGCGTAGGAGTCCAAACAAGTCCTGTTGTCAGAGCCAGCAAGGATGAGGCTTCAACTCTTATATCTCAGATTTGCCTTCCCCTAATGGGAAGGTATCCCTTTACAATGTTGTATTCAAACATGGTAATGTTTCATCTAATGAAAACAAAGCTAATGGGTTTGGTACCGGTATTTGAAAAAATGTATAACAGCTGTTGTGCACTGCCTAGTAAAAAGTACATTTTCTACAATTTGGATTTACCACTTGTAACCTTTAAGTCAGATTTATTTTTTTCCAGTGATGTTCTGCCTGGCTGGGCTCCCATGTACTTGGCACACTGTTTTATTCTATTTCGCCCCAGGTTTGCTCCCCTCCACTAACCATTACAGACCACCTTAATCCTCAGCATTCATCACATTAGACTAGAACCTATTCTGATTTTGTTGGAGCCAATTCGACCATTTGCTACTTCCCCCTTACAACTAAGCTATTTTTCTTAGAAATGCATGCATTGCTTTATTATTTTAATTTTTACCAATTTTAAATATAATTTGTATGCCATTTTGCTTTTAGTTACTGTAGTTCCTCTACAATAACATAGTGAGTTATTATTCATAGAATCATTACATACATTTCTGCCCATGCATTTGATTAAGCCTTTTTAGTTATAAATGCATGCTTCATCTGCACACCGAATATTGATTACTATTTCATATCAGGCACATCTTCGTATGTCCCCACCATTCATCCAGTTTTCTAACTTCCTTCTGAACCCCCTTTTCATTTTGCATTTTCACAATTTAGATAAATGCAAGGTCTTTTTTCATGGCTGGACTGTGGTATTCACACCAGTTCCCACACCCGTGAGCATTGTCAAATAGTTAACAGGAAAAGTAATCTTTCAGTCTTAGGGCTTTATTACGAGTCTGGCGGTCCATGGACCGCCGGACTCGCAGGGGCGCAGTGGTTGCGGTACCACTGCAATTGCCAGGGATCCCTGGTGTTGGTGCAGTGGTATTGAGGCCACAATATGCTTGGCGGTGCTGCTGCGGCCCTGCCAAGCATATTACGAGTTTCCTCATCGCCACACTTTTCATGGCAGTGAGACCGCCATGAAAAGTGTGTTGGTGAGGAAAATCAGGAAACGAAGTGGGCCCTACAGTGCCCCATGTTGCCTTGCACCATCTGGATGCACACAGAAGGCACAACATGTGCCCCCTTGTGTGCATACCCACCAGTAACTGCACAGCATGGACTGCAGCGGTCCATACCGTGCAGGTACTCCCTTTAACATTCCCATTGCGGTGCCTATTTCATAGGCACCGCCCTGGGAACGCCAAATAACTGCCTGCTAGACAGGAGAAAACTCCTAATCTGGCAGGCGGTTTGTATATGGGTTTGGCAGTGAGGGAGCCGGGTCGTCCCATTCCCGCACCGCCAAACTCATAATAAGGCCCTTAAACAGTATCTGATTCCCAAACATACTAAGGGCCTTATTACGAGTTTGGCAGTGTGACCGCCGAAGGACTGCGTCCAGGACCGCTAGGAGACAGCTGCAGCTTTGGCTATCTGACCGCCTTATTACAAGTTTGTTGAGGGTCCAGCAGGGTGGCTGTGGCGATCTTGCCGCAGTGGGAAATTTAGTTCAATATATATCAATGCCTATGTGTACATTCCGACTACATATGTGTCGGATGCATACATATGCATGATATATGTTGAAAAATACCACCTACTCACTGCAGAGTTCGACCCATATGAGGGTAGTTCTGTTAATGAGTATATGGCACCAATGTACTTACCTGTATTTCGTTGCAGATGGGGTCGTATTCCACAGGGTGAAGTTGCTGGAGAAAGAGAACCACTTCGAAATCTGCTGGGATGAACTGGAAAGGGGTGAGTATTCACCCCAAATCCTTAGCCTCCGCTGACCTTTAGGCGGCTGTCCTACTGCCGCAGTCGACTCGTGGGAAAGCCAACTTGTAATACGGATGGTTGTGTTGCACCTCTGTACCGCCCAATGAAGGCTGCCTTCCCCAGACTGCAAATCCAGTGGTCGGCGGTGGGCTAGCGGTGCCGGCAGTCCAGCTGCGGTCTCTGCACAGACAACACTCCCAACTCGTAATACGGTGGATGACTCGCACCGTCGGACCGCTTGGACAGTGGTCCACGGACCGCCAAACTTGTAATAAGGCCCTAATCATATTGCACTCAAAAATGAAATGAGTTAGGCTTTCTCTTTCTCCTTTGAGTATTGCTTCACATATCCATCTTTCAATTTTTTTCTGTCCTCCAAATCGATGATCGCCTGACCTTTAATTAAAATATGTGTGCTATTTGCCAAAAGAGTTTATTTCACATTACATCCATCAGTGCTATTCTGCAATAAAGCATTTGACATAGTTTAAGCTCGAAATTTAAATCTTTCAGAGAATAGATGATTAATTTACCCATATTGCTTTATGATAGACTGTTCCAAAATTTAGCTGTAAGACAAGAAAAAGATAAGAAAGATAGCAGCCTCTTACCAAGATCTTTTTCTCTTTAGGAATAACAGCCACGATTCCTAAGGGTTATCTAGGATGATATTCATGAAGTAAGGAAGATCATGAAAGCAAATAGCAATCAGTCCCATACCAGCAAGATCTTTGTGAAAAATACAAAGTGAAAAGGGAAAATCTCATTGACATTTGAGTTGAAAAATGAGAAGAGGGGGAAGTGGAGAACTTGATCACAATACACCAGCGATAGGTTTGTGAAAAATACAAAAGGCAATGGAGAAAATCACATCCCAATTTCAGAAGAAAAAATAGATGAGAGGGAAGTGGAAAACTGGAGTACAATGCAGCCCTACAAATGTTTCTTTTCAGGGAGTCAAATGTTTATTTCATTTTATCACTAGGGACTATAAAATATTATACAGTATATTTAGCGTTAGTGACACAGTGTATTCATCAATGAAATATCCATAACATCTAGCATTCATATAGAGATTCTAAATAAAGGTAAATGACAAAAAAAACATCTGTACAATATATATATTGGCAAAGTAAAAGCAAACCTTGGAAACATTTTCAGAAACATTTTCAGAAACATATCAGCAAATAGCCACTTTAGGATTACAATTCAGTGTCAAAAGGAAAGATCATCAAAACATTTGAGCAATCAGAATTCTGTCTAGTGCATCACTGAAAAGATTATTCTGAGTAGATGCTTCACAAATGTACAAATCAAATTTGAATGTTATCGTTATTGACCCAAATCCTCAAACACCTTGCAGATAAGCTGAAAATAATATTTAACAAAGTGCCTTAAATCCGTGGGCTTCTGGTCCACAATATATCATCTTAGTATACAGGAGGAAGTAAGTGACCTGCACACTATGAATATGATTCCTCAGCAAGGCGGATGTTATCAAATTCATTACCCAATATTGAAAAGGAAATCCATAATTAAAGAGTCTGGGGCATATTTACAACTAAAGTGGCGGAGCGCGGCGTTAAGCCAAGAAGGCTAACGCCGCGCTCCGTCACTTTAGAAATGCAGGGCTGCACATATGTGTGCTGCTTGTGCAGCACACATAGAAGGTGCAATTCGTCATTTTTGAACTGATTGTTTATGTGCAGGAAGGGACACCTTCCTGCACATAAACAATCATTCACAATGTTTTTCTGTTTTTCCATGTGTGCTGCACAATGCAGCGCACATAGAAACAGCAAAAACGAGGAGAAATAAAGCATTTCTCCTTGTTTCGCCTGTTTAAGACCACATTTTCCCTGGTCTTACTTTTGACGCTGCCCCATATTTACGCCACCATTGTGGGGCAGCGCCAAAAACAATGGGCGTTGCGGTGGAACATCCACCACAACACCCATTGCCCACCCCTTTCACACTAAGTATAGCGTGAAAGGGTGCCTTGTTCACAAGGCAGCGTTAAGCCACGTTAAGTGGCTTAACGCCACCTTGTGAATAAGGCGAAGTGCCTATCACCACAGTAACATCAGAAAAAGTGATGTAAATATGCCCCTCTGTATCATGTTTGTTGAACGTGTTACAGATTTTTCCTTCACAGAATATTGAGATGCTCCAATATCCTTGTAGAAAACATCACATGAAGGAATTATCCATTTTGTTGCCTGTACCATCTTCTATAGTACCTACACCTACACATTCAGCTAAAAACTGCCTCTTTTACCAGTAGTCATATTTTTCTGTTATTATTTACATATGGAATTCCTGTCTAGCAGTTCCAAGACCTTTTCTGAATCCATACTCAATATCAGCAAGTGTCCTGGCAGATACTTCCCAACTGCCTCATTTTCCGTACTATGACCTAAACTCCAAGTTTGACATCTCTAAGAAGAGGGGACATTACCTATTCAGATCACCCCTATCGCAGTTGTGTAACAAATGGGCACAGTTGTGGTCATCAATTATGTTGGGATTCCTCCAGAGATTGCTATATCTTAAGGGACTCTAAAGTGTTCAGTACATGTCTAAACATCAATTTGAAAGTTATTGAATCCTGGGACCTTCTTGGATAGTGGTAGGTTATGTTATGCAGATTTTTATAGTGTGCTAATCACCTCTGATGGTGTCCAGGCATTTTGCATGTGGGTAACAATCAATCAAGGATTTATAAAGTGTGGCAAATCACCCGTGAGGGTCTATAGGAGCTGGAGTTGCTAACTGCTTCATGGTGCTCTGTTCAATCAAACAGCCAGGTATTGAGTCCTTTCTGAATCGCGGAGCGTTGAGACAGTCCTGAGGTACAGGGGAAGGTTGTTCCAAGCTTTGTCCACCAGGTGTGAGAAGGAGCGTCCTCGGCTGTTGCTTTGGCGGATCTGGGTGGTGTCTGTGAGGAAGAGGGAGGCAGATCGTAGGTGTCTGGTTGGTTGGTGGAATGTCATACATTTGTTTATGTATGCTGGTCCTTCATGGTGCAGGGCTTTGTATGCGTGGGTCAACATCTTGAACTGGCATCTCTTATGGATCGGAAGCCAGTGTAGCTTCTTGAGGTGTGGTGTGATGTTGGTCTGTCTGGGGAGATCAACGATAATTCTAGCCGCTAAGTTCTGTATTGTCTGTAGTCTCTTCAGGAGGCATGCAGTGATTCCTACGTAGTGTGTGTTGCGGTAGTCCAGCCTGCTGATGACAAGGGACTGCGTGATGGTCCTTCTGGTGTTGACTGGGAGCAACCTGAAAATCTTGCAGAGTATTCGAAGGGTGTTGAAGCAGATGGATGAGACTGAGTTTACTTGTTTCTTCATAAATAAATTGCTGTCCAAGAAGATGCTGAGGTTGTGGGTGTGGTCTCTCGGGGCGGGGCAGGGGATGGGCCGAGTTCTTCAGACCATCATGCATTGTTCCATGGTAAGGTATTGTTTCCAAAGATGAAGACTTCCGTTTTGGCCGTGTTGACCTTGAGACAGTTGTCCTTCATCCAGTCTGTGGCAAACCTCATGCATTTGTGGAAGATGGCTCTGATGGTGGTGGGGTCTTCTGACAGCGAGAGAATGAGCTGGGTGTCATCGGCATGGGAGATGATGTTGAGTCTATGCGATCTGACGCTGTTGGCCAGGAGGTCATGTACGTTTTGAAGAGGGTGGTGCTGAGGGACAATCCTTGGGGGATTCTGCAGATGATCTTCTTGGGTTCCTCGGTGAATGTGGGAGACAGATGCTCTGGGTTCTTCTGGTGAGGTATGAGGCAATCCATTTGATGGTGTCTCCTTGGATTCTGATGTGGTGGAGTCTGTTGATCAAGAGGTGATGGGAGACTGTGTTAAAGATGGCTGACAGACCCAGGAGGATGAGGGCTGCCATTTCGCCATGGTCCAGGAGGGCCCTGATGTCGTCGGTTGATGAGATCAGGGCTCTCTCGGTGCTGTGGTATCCAAGCTATGCCATCCTTGGGGAAGATTACTCGAAGAGCCAGGTCTTCAGCTTCTTACGGAACTTGAGATGTGAGTAGGAGGATCTAATAAGCTGTAGCAGGTCTTTCCAGGTTTTGAGGGAGATGTGAGAAAAGGTGCAACCTTCAGTTCATTTCTAGTATATGCGGGATACCTGTGCTAGTGAGTGTCCAGCAGAGCAGCGGTGTCTGGAGGGGTGGTGGAAGTGTATGAGGATATTGAGGTAGGCGTGGCCTATCTTGTGTGATGCTTTAGATGTGTGTGTGTGTGTGTAGCTTGAATTGAATATACTTGTGTTTGGAGAACCAGTAAAGTTCTTTGAGGTGTGGAGAGATATGGATGTGGCGAAGGAGGTTCAGTTCAAGTCTTGCTGCAGACGTTTGGAAGGTATGGAGCCTGTTCAGGAGCTGTTTGGTAATTCCAACTTAGAGTGGATTGCTGAAGTCGAGTCTGCTAATAAACATGGCCGGTAATAATGTTTTCCTGGTGTTCTCCGGTAGCCACTTGAAGGTTTTCCGTAGCATCCTCATACCGTGGAAGCAGGTGGAGCTCACCGCTTTTACCTGGACTGACATGTTGAGCTGGTCATTTAGAATGATTCCTAGGTTCCTGGCATGGGTGGTAGGTACTGGTAAGGGGCCAAGATCTGCTGGCAACCAGGTGGAGTCACATGAAGAAGTCTTTCCTTCGGAGATTACCACAGAAGATCACAGTAAAGTCTCAATTATTTCCATCACATCTTGTCCTTATAAATGTATCCAAATCCCACAAAGTGAGTTGTGGACCTAGCCCTCTCTGCAGGGTCACCCCCAAACCAGCTGCCTTTATCCCTCCTATTTTCTGAAATTGTTTATGTTGACATTAGGACTCTGTGAATTTTACCATTGCTAACCATTGCTAAAGTGCTTGTGCTCTCTCCCTAAATCATGGTAAAATTGTCCTACACCTGATTGTCACATTTAATTTACTTATAAGTCCCTTATATATGGTAATACAAGTACCCAGGGCCTTTAAATTAAATGCTACTAGTGGGCCTGCAGGACTCTGTGCTACAGAGTAAAGTAGCACTTTAAAACTTTTCTCAGGCCTGCCACTGCAGCCTGTAGTAACGTTTTAAACTGACATTTTGACTTGGCAAAATTAACCTTTTGTCAGACCTAAACCTTCCTTTTTATTACATACAAGTCACCCCAAGGTAGGCCTTAAAGGTCCATAGGGCAGGATGCATTGCATTTAAAAAGTAGGATATGTGCGTTTATATTTTACATGTCCTGGTAACGAAAAACTCCTAAAATAAATTTTCATTACTGTACAACCTAACTTTGGGTTGGGAGCAGATACAGATATGCATTTTAGGCTCAAGTGAGTTGCAATTTAAAATGTTCTTTAGTGGTAAAGTTGGAGTTTAGCTCACAATTCTGAAAATGGCACTTTTAGAAAGTTGGCATTTTTGTCCTAAACATTTGTGCCTTCTGACAATGTCCTGGGTCACATGACTGAAAATGGCTTTGTTGTTGGAGTTGTGTATTCCTCCCAGACCGTGAAACAAGCGAGACTAAGGGCCTGGTTTCGATTTCGGCAGATAGGTTACTCCGTCACAATGGTGACAGAAATCCCATCCATTGAAATATAAATCCCATAGGATGTTATGGGATTTATATTTTGGCAGACGGGATATCCATCACTATTGTGACGGAGTAACTTGTCCGCCAAAATCTAAATCAGGCCCTAAGTGTAGGCAGGATGGGAAATCCTGCCAGGATGGCTGGGGCAGATCTTTGCCCTGCTTCACTTGCACTTCAAAATGCTCGCCTCTAGCGCACTCAAGGAACCTGATACCAGCCTATTATCACCCCAGACAGAGTGGAGCCTTGACAAAGGAAGGGAAGAACTTTCCAGAACAAGATGTGGAGGTAGGGCAGGGTGTTACCCCACACACAAGGCTGGTACCAAGTACACATATTGGACCCTTGGAGCAACTCTTTTGTACACTCCTGGAAATGTGAAAGACTTCAGAAGGACTGCCCTGCCACCAGAGGACTGCCCTGTTGCTACCAGAGGACTACCCTGCTGATTGAAGGACTGCCCTACTGCTTGAAGATGAACTGGGCCATATCCTTTAACCCAGGACCACCAGCAGTGACTGCAAGGGCTAGTTGCTGGCCTCCTGTGTGAGCTACAGGGACATAACAGGCTCCAGAGACCTTGAACCCTGCCTCTGGCCTCTGCTAGAGTGAGTTCTACCCCCCAAGTGGTGCCCCCCTGGTCCTGGACCCTTGGTAATGGTGTTGGTGGTAATTTTTCTAAAAGCTGAGACTTAGAAAATGTTTTCTACAGTAACTTCTTGAAGAACTGACAGAAGATGGGGGCCTACCTGCTGCTAGCCGATCCGAACCAAAGTGCATCGCCGGTAGGCCCGATGTCGCAGTAGCCCTGCTCTCCTCAGCAGCAGCATATCCTGTTCAATAGAACCTCCTGGCAAAGGTATCTGGCCTTGTGGAGCCCTCTTTGTCTACAGGCTGTAGATTTTCGACTTCCAAAAAGTTGTCTAAGCCCGAAGCTAAAAATCTTCACAGGGCTCAATGACGACTGGCTCCCCATCGACAGCAGCGACCTCCTGGGTCTGGAAATTCAGTATTTCCCACTAAGAGATTTTTCTGCCATCATTGATGGTTTCACAGAGTCTTCGTCTAGCGGCTCCCTGGTGTCAACGACTCCTCTTTTCTGTTTGTGTGCTGCATAAATACTTTACACATTGACTCTAAGTTAAGCCTTGCTGCTAATTTTCCCAATGCTGCTGTATGAACCAATTGGTGCCTGCGGTGTTGTGAAGTGCACCAGGGGCGTGGTGGAGAACTTGAGCTTGGGTATAGGTCGAAAGCAGTATCCCTGGGGAGCCAGGAGCCTTTACCTGACATTGCGGAGGGGCCCTGCCCTGCCCATGCTGGAGCCCAGTACATCTCTGCTTCCCTGCCATGCTCCTGGAAGTGGGAGTCCGGAGCAGAGGAGAGTCTCGGTGGCGGAGTGGGCATGGCACAGGCATCGCGCATCGTTTGCTGCGTGCAGCGCACTCTAACTCCAAGCACGGTTTAGGTGTCGGTCTCCAACTTCCTGAAGCCGGTACAGGGCGCATTTGAGAAGGCCCTATCACCCACCCGTTGGTCTGCCTTATCTGCCACTACATCTGCAAGCTAACTGCCAACGTGTTGATCTGGTTGGAGAAGCAGAAACACAAGGTGAGAGAGAGGTGAAAAAGAGATGCAAGGCGGGAGGCTGGTCCATACGGCAAGGGTCACTGGGTAAGGAGGCCCCACTAGGGGATGTGTACAGTAGCAGCGGAGGAGGCCGAGCTAGGCCTTGGTGCAGCCTGAAGTCCAGCGCTCTCCTGGACTGTCCACCGCCAGCTTGTCCCTCTCCCTCTCACTCTCCCTGGCTGGGAAATATCCTATCCACAAGACGTGCATGCTTGTGCCCCCCTCCCATTGCATCAAGGCCAAAACTCCATGGGAGGGGTGTGGCAGTGCCCAACTGGCTGAGAGTCAGCACAACAGCAAACACAATCACACCAAACAGCACCAGCATTGGGAGATCTAGCATAGACCCCTAATGAGGTCAGAGAAAACAAGGGGGCCACACCCCACAAGGCCTGAAGGGAAAAACTGCAAGAGGAGGTCGGATGCAGCACAAACTCAGGGACAAGCATCGCCAGGGGTGCCACTAATTGCAATCGGGATGGAACTTTGGGAGACACTAAGCAGGACTGCGACAAGGCCAAAGCCAAAGCCAAGAAGAGCCTCACTCAATTTTCCAGCCAAAAATATACTCAAAGTGTTGCTTTTGAAAGAGGCAGGTTCTGCTCTCTTCTCAAGTAACAGTGGGCTTTGAGGCCTGCAGCCACCACTACAGCCCCAAGAGGTGGGCAGTCAAGCGGGGGCGGGGGCTTGCACCCAGCCACCTAGTAACTCCCCTTCCGAGGACAGGCAGGGAGATGGGGCAAGGCCTAGCTCACCAACTGACATTGGACCTATTACCCATGGACAAGTCCAGTCTGCACTTAGGAATCTTTGGCCTAGAGGATGGGCTCACTCCCAAAAATCAGGGGCAGGCACCAGGCTCAGCCAGCAAGACTCTCCAGTCCCCTACTACATCTACAAGGGTATTCCTTCACTCCTGCTGGCCCAAGCAGGTATATTGTTACACACAATTCACAAGAGGATAAAAGCTATGAGGAAAAGCCTCAGAACTGGCAACTAAATGAGTCCCTAATAAGAATCCAGGAGGATACCTCGGTCAACTTGGAAACTGAAAATTCAGACCCCAGATTAGACGCCTGTATGGGTTTGCAGGCTTTACCACCTCAGCTCACCTCACCGTCTATCAGCGACAAATTAAGTCTCTCACCTTTGGAACACCAAGAGCACCAAGCAGGAGCTCAAGGGACGCTCTCATACCTTGGTACTCAAGAATGGGAGAACATACTGGCTTGATACCTGCAGGACCCACCCCAGGGAACTGTCCCTGCATCCGGGCCACACAGCTCCAGGGCAGGTCCTGATCTGGACTTCAGGGACAGGCCCAACCTTGGCAGCGGTGACACGCTGTGTTGGGACAGTGCATGGACCTCCCTTCTGAACTCCATGTAGCAGTCTGTTGAGACTCTGCAGTTCCAATCAGACAAAATGGACGTCCAGCTAACACTACTTAACACTCTGAAGGTCTTTGTAATTGGAGTTGAAGAGAAGTTAGAGGACTTAAATTCACTTCTCAAATGGGCACAGTCCGGATCTTTTGAGGCGCAACTAAACTGCGGGTTTTGCCCGATTGTGGACAAATTGTCTTCTTTCCCCTGTATCCTTAGTAACTTATTTAACAAACTCAAAAGGTGCCCAACATTATCTGTGGCCTATTGCCTCTGGAAGAGCCCTTCAAGATCGAGCCACAACACGTGTCGGCCACGTAAACAAGCTGTCCACCGCAAAACCCTAACAGATCACTTGGGGGAACATGCCCCCCACTTCGGATCTCCCAGAACAATTTATTATAGAAGGCCCTACTCTCGATGGTGCCCCAGGTAAAGGAGGACCCAAAGGAGAAAAGGTTAAAACAAATAAATGGTTTCAAATCATACAGGCATTTACACTCTCTTCAAACTACCACTCAGACAACCAGAAGATACATCTCCAGATCCAGCCATCCACCCACCGGAACACCAGAGCTTGTTAGAAACCCCACATCTGAAGAGATCCTACCCCACCAAAGTACCACGGAGGAAGCTAGGCCCAAAGTTGTGGCAGCCCCATCACTTAAGAACATGAGGGACACTCCTCAGAAACCCAGGGGGCGCACAGGACATCTTCCTGGAAGTACCACTGGCCCCTATAACAGGGCCACATCCCGGCCTTTGTCCCCACTGCTCAGGAGGAAGGCTAAGCTAAAAAGCTGGCCTCGACAATCAGAGACACTGGGGCAGAGGTTGGGCATGGCAACGAGCCGGCAGACATCCAGACAGTAACTACTTGCCCCCTTATTCCAACAGCTGGCACTCTTGATTCAGGCACAACTCTGCAAACAACTACAGGTAGAAGCAGGCTTCATCAACTTGGGACTTCAGGCCAGAAGAAACACCCCCTCTGAGCCAGCTGGTGCTTGACCACCTAAAAGTAGCCTCACCGCTCCAATGGCAGGCCCTAGTATGCCAAGGGAATGGGGGCAAACCCTGCCAGATGGATACAGACCAGCCACCAGCACTCCAGGGGTAAGAATTATCCAACACAGGCCTCATCTGATTTGCCACCTGACACACACATTTTAATCGTCAAGCCAGAGTACAAATCTAAAGGAAACTGTGATGTCCTGAATAGAGGCAACATCCTGCTGCTGCCATCCCAAACTTAGCTGACCTAAGGTCAACCGACCTACTGTCAATAGAGTTCATCCACCCTGAAGCCCCCTTGGTGAGTGAAGCCACTAAGGCTTCTTGGAGAACTCCTACAATTGCCCAAAAAGTATTAGCAGAACACCTTGTTTTTAAGACCAGGGCAATAAACATCATCCCTTACCATGACCCAGGCTACCCCTCACCACTGCTCCTGGCCATTCAGGGAAGCCTGCAAGCTGGCCCGAGCCGGTGCTTAAAGGGAACTTGGGCAGTCACCTATAAAGAGGCGGGCACCAAACGATCTACAAAGCTAGCACCTGAGAACAACTGGGCCACATAATTTGCCCTCTGACCTTAGGTGGAGCTCTAGAACAATAAATGGCCCACTTGGCAGCCAATGACAAGACTTACCTAATGGTGCAGCCATTAAGAACATCAAAGGTTCCCTCTATTTATAATCATGGAATGTCAATGGCCTTGCCAGGAAAGCATCAGGCCAAATTTCTTCATTACATAAAATCTTACGACATCATCCTGATGCAGGAAACTTGGCTGGCTGATCCACTACATCTACTGGGGTACATGTGCTTCTTTATGCCAGTTGTCAAGGGGGAAAAACACATTAATTTGCTTGTGGGCAAAACACAGTCATTTACTTTGTGGGCTGGCAACCTATGTGTCAACAACATGTACAGCCTCAGCAGGGTTATTGCACTCTGCCTCACCAGCTATTATTACATTTAAGACCGCCATCTCTTTTCAAGGAAATGAGAGTGAGGTACTAATTATAAATGCGTGCATCCATCCCAAAAACAAAGCAAAAGATTCACAACAGTTAGTGGACCAGCTTCTGAAGCACATAAGTGAGGTGGATACCCCCAACTTTGTCCTCACTGGGGCTTGAATCAGCATCTTCTAGACTCCTCACTGAGCGACGCTGTGATGGGTCAATCTTCACATTGGAACATACCAGCACAAGGCGAACACCTCCACAGCAAATTGAACAGAATCAGCAGACCCCAATTGGATGATTTAGAGCATTTTAATTTCAGCACACTCAGCGGCAGATACCCTGAGGACACTCCGCCGGCAGCCTGTTTTACTTCTCTTCCACCTGCTTGACAATAGATTAATCATTCGTCACCCTTTCACTGTTCCATCGCATCTCCTCATTTCGCTTGGAGGATAAAGGAGATAGCGATCATCGCCAATAAGAGACATTCTTTTTAGTGGCTGCACTCAGCCGTATAGCAGAGGCATCAGATTCCACCTGTATGCTCAATTGTAAGAGATTTAAATTTGCACAATCAACCATAGGAGATCTGTCACAGTTAGCAATGGCTTTGCTACAAGCACAAACAGGAACAAGAAGCTGCTATAGGCAGGTGGGAATGCTTTAAACACAAGGAGATGATGGACGGAGCGCTGAAACTTTTCAGACACTCATCCCCAATCACAGATCTGGGTTGAATCCATCTTTGTTCTTTAGCTCACATCGCCACTCCAGTTCAGACTCAGCCATATGCAAATCAGTCTTGACCCTGTTCCTCATGGGAACAGTCCAGCCCGAACTGCCAAGCCAGGTCTTCCCAGGACCGGAAAAAAGCATCATGGACGGGTTTCGGTGTAACACCCATCATCAGCCAGGCTAGCTTGAATCCAGTGGCAAAGTGAGCAAGGGACCCACGTCTTGGCATACCCTGCCAACTTAGAGCGAACAAAGCAAACACAAGGAGATGACGGACGGAGCGCTGAAACTTGTCAGACACTCACCCCCAGTCACAGATCTGGGTTGAATCCATCATTGTTAACCAGTAGATTGGCAGAAACATTTGCCACACTACTTAAAATAAGGCTCCTCTAAACACCCAGTGAGGTGGGGTGCATTCCAAGTGCCCAATGGAAATAACTGAAGCAACTCAAAAAGGCAACAGAGAGCACCCTAAGATCCCTGTGATATAAACCTGAGGACATCAATTTTCAGACATTACTTCAACAACAAAGAACTATACTTAAGAAGCTGAAGTGGGCTACCAATATGTCACAAGAAGACAAGCTCTGGCCAAGGCTATGTCAGATATTAGGCTCAATGACAGCATACACTTTTAGGGGACGGTCAACAAGAAAATGCATCCATCCCACAGGGGAGTCACATCTCACACTTCTGAAAAAACATGCGCAGCCTTTCTGGGGAATCATTTAATTCACCAATGTGTTGCAAATGCCATGGGCCAGGCAGATAGAAATATGTCAAAGTATACCCGAAAAGAAACCCATTAAAAGGGAGACAGATCTTCACCACCCTCTACCCAACTAGCTGATGGCTCACAGCATGCATCTAGGTCATACCCAATCAACTCCATTAGATGACAAATTGAAAAAGGAAGGAGAGAAGGAGCCCTGGGCACCAACAGCATTCCCCCTGCACTCTTCAAACAAAAAGCAGAATTTTGGACGTGATCTTTAGATCCACTTTTTTTTTAAATTAGATTTCTAGGCAAACTTCCAGCTTTATGCAAAGGCTCAATAATCTCACCATTTTACCAAAGTGGAGACAAGTCCTTGGCAAAATAGTGCCATCTGGTTGCCCTCATCGATAACAAGGCAAAATACTTTGGAGAGACATTGTTAGAGGAACTTATATCTTGGCCATCTGAGAATGCCCTAATCCCACTCGATCAGACAGGGTTTTCTAAATCATCAGCCGCAACAGCCTAATAGCTTGGCCATGTCACTTCTAATTGACATGGCGAAAGCCTCCAAGCTGCCCCTTCTTCTCTGTTTCATCGACTTCAGGGCAGCCTTTGACCATGTAGACCGGGGTAGGCTCTGGAGCAAGCTGGCACCCTGGAAGATTCCCCAGGCTCTGTTGGACATGCTTATACTTCTCAACACGGACACATGGGTGCGGGTGAAACTGAGTGTCGGCATACATCTCTCTTGACGAATACCAACAAGCAAAGGGATGAAGCAGGGGTGTGTGCTCACCTCAACACTATTCAGTCTCTGTATGGCTGACCTGATGCAGAAATTCAAATCCTGCATCTCCCATGCCCCTAGGATAGGGGGCATGGTACTGACCACCTTTCTGTATGCGATGATGTGGTCCTGGTTAGTCATGCTCAGGGGGGTCTGCAACACCTGCTCAGCACAGTGCAGGAATACCATGTTGAGAATAGTCTGAACATCAATTTTGAAAAGACGCGAACAATGACGATCAAGAATAACAGGAAAAGGACTCCGGTCTGGTATTGGGTCTGCACATGAATCCAGACTGCAGCTGAATATATATACCTAGGTGCAATTGTTGATAAACAGGGCCTATTTGCTCATCAGAAAGAGGCAAATCAAAAGGAAAGGGCTGACTCTGGCAGTAATGTTAAAGAATCGTAAATAAAAGCTGACAGGGCCCGCTCGCTGCTCACCCCCCCTCCCCCGGGTACCACAAGCCAACATATTACCAACCATAAATTATGGCAGCAAACTCCTGCGAGGTAGAGACACTAAAATATTGGACAGCACTTTAGTTAAAGCATACAGAATCCTATTCAGCCTTCCAAACTATACCTCACCAGCACGAGATGGGGTTCACCTTGTAAAAACTGTTTTTGGCCAGGCAACTATCATTTAGAATCTGCTGGAACAAGATCAGGAAGGCAGTCCCCAATACCTTAAACTACTATTTATGGGAGGAGCTGCAGCATTGAAATACATCGCTCACAAGAGCATATCTCCAGGAACTACTCACAACAACTCAGCTGACCCAGCTTTAGGAAGCTCCTATAAGCCACACAGCTTTAAAAAAAGGGTATGGAAATCAATAAAGTTTCTTTCGCTAGTGGAATACAAGGCCACCTTTTCAGGCAGAGCCCCTGCCTGGAGTACATTAAACAGTTACTGCACACTTGCCCCCAAAAAATATTTTAGTCTAGGCTATCAAGAACCACCAAAGAACAATTTTTGAAATATCGTTTGGGGCTACTTTCATCTGTCCTGCATCTCCCTCCTTGGCAGAGGGAACCAACATCAACTGCCTGCCACTTATGCGGCAAATTAATGGAGGACCTGCCACATTTATTATGCATCCGCAAAGAGTTCGTGGGGGAAAAGAGTCAGCTGCTCAAGGCCCACTTCAATCAAAGAGGGATCTGCACGTGGAGGCAAGCCGTGCTGGCCTGCTTAGTACCTAGGGATCCGCAGCTGAACTGCATGCTGGTAAATTACCTTGCTCTGGTAGTAAAGAAAATGCCAAAATGGGTTGGTTTGGTGCCTTGACTACGATCCCCAAATATTAAAGGGAACGTGCGAGAAGGGCCCACTGGTCTAAGAGTCGCCTTCATCTCGGCGCTTTGCTGACATTTTGGCTTTTTTAAACTGATGCACTCCGCACTTTGTACACTTTGCACTCGTAACTACTGTGTAGTGACTGGTTGCCACCTGACACTGCTGCATCTTCCATTTACAGATACGCTTTTTCGCAGACTGGCTCTGCAATTTTTAAAATGTTTCATGGTGACCTAATTTTAGTCAATATAGGTTTGTAAAGCTGCTACAATCACTCAATGAAATCGGAGCACTTACCTTTTTACTGTGTGTATTTATGGTTTTATCAGTTGTTTTATTGTATTGCAATTGTTTTCAGTTACCATGCAAATAAAAATAAACTTGAAACTTGAATATATTGCTTTTTGCCAAGCTACAAGAGGTTTATGCACAGGTTAATTTAATGACTTTTGTGGTTCACCCTGATGAGGATTGTGTTAGTTTCCTGAGTGGGGCTTCCACTTCACCTCAACCTATAACCCGGTTTCAGACAGTGAGAGATGGAAAAGGATGAGACAGGAAGAGTTATGGATAGGGACACAAGTTACCAAATTTGTGGCACATATCACATGACTGGATGAGCTTTGTGAAATGTGCCTTGAAATGAGGCCTAGCAACTTTGATGACCAACTCCCAAAAGTATCTTAAATCAGGTAGTCTGCTCGGCATGAGCTGTTGATTACTTCTTGCATAACCTTTTTTAGCTTGTTTTTTGCTTTAAATCATTTGTGTTTAAATGTGCTTTTAACCCCTTGCCCGTGATCGGAATTCCGCTCGTGTGCTGGACATTCCGATCGCGGGTGTGGTCGTGACGAGCTCAGCTCGTCATGCGCACAGCGCTACCGCGCAGCATGACGAGCTGAGCTCGTCACGCGCATCGAAGGGGTTAATAGGGTGTTATTACTGCAACACGGACTTGAGGGCTATTTACATTTGAAAACGCTCACCCTGCTGCACGCGTCACTTTCACCTCACTTCGCTCCTTTCTCCTTGGTCCACCGCAGCAGTCAATCTGCTGATTGAGTGGAGGGGGGTTCCTAACAGGAGGTATTTCCCACCAAAATACTCTCTTCTGGTGTGCCACTCTTATTCCACCATCTTGGAGGTGAGACGCTCTAGTCTCCCTCCTTTCAGTCATATTTCCGGCCATAAAAAAAGACTGATGGCGCCGACGCGCACCGACTAGCCTCAATCAGGTAGTCTGCTCGGCATGAGGTGTTGATTACTTCTTGCATAACCTTTTTTAACTTGTTTTTTGCCTTAAATCATTTGTGTTTAAATGAGCTTTTAATAAGGGGCTATTACTGCAACACGGACTTGAGGGCTATTTACATTTGAAAACGCTCACCCTGCTGCATGAGTCACTTTCGCCTCACTTAGCTCCTTTCTCCCCGGTCCACCGCAGCAGTCAATCTGCTGATTGAGTGGAGGGAGGTTCCTAACAGGAGGTATTTCCCACCAAAATACTCTCTTCCTGTGTGCCACTCTTATTCCGCCATCTTGGAGGTGAGACGCTCTAGTCTCCCTCCTTTCAGTCACATTTCCGGGCATAAAAAAGATGGCGCCGATGCGCAGCGGACACGCGCAGTGGGCGCGCCGGGGGCACGTCAAAGGTGCACCAAAGGCAAGTCCGTCTGCGCCTGTCCGCGCCTGGACCGTGCCCAGTGCCAGTCCCCCTGGTCCTTACACACAAAATACCCCTGACATCATCAGGTACTCGCGGGATGCATTATTGGCCCTGCGGTACACTGTTCCTTCCACGATCTCTTGCCAGATCCCATACTCTAACCATACAGGGGGTCCTAAACCCCATCTGGCTAGCAACCCAATGGCCACAGGGATAACTGCCCAGCCACATAGGAATGGCTCCAGTAACAATGGATCAAATACATCCTGTATGCTACTCAATAGCAGATCTCTGGTTAAACATCAAATGGAGTTCTGTGATCTAATACAAACACATAATGCAGATGTGGCATTTGTTACAGAGACATTGGCCATTGCCAGCTCGGGCCCAGACATTGTTGCTGCCACCCCCACCCCCCCCCGGCTATGCAGTATATCGTTTAGATAGACAGTAAAAAAAAAGGGGTGGAGGACTGGCTGTTTTTTATCGTGATCACTATAAAACAACCTTTAAGCCACTAACCTTGCCCGATTTCAAGGCCTTAGCCTTCTCGGTGCAGCCTGTAGATTCACGGGCTATTAAAGGAATGTTAGTCTATCACCCCGCAGGACCCAGATGCGGGTTTGCAGATAACCTTGGCATGTTAATAGAATCCGCTATCATTAATGAGAACTTTCTGGTTTTGGGAGACTTTAACTTCCACCTGGAAATAGAAACAGATCCCGACTCCCAAAAACTGATTGACACTATGAATGCGTTTGGACTGCCTTTAGTTACCAAAGGTCAAACGCATAGGGCAGGTCACATGTTGGATGGGATTTTTTCCAACTATTCTGACTTCAGATTACTTCCATCGCTCCCCTTGACTTGGTCAGACTACTGGGTAGTCAACTGGCAGATAAAGACCAAGAAATCTACCATGACCAGAAATACCATCCAATACACTCTAAGTAGAGCCTGGCATAAAATACCGCCAGATGAATTGGGAGACGCCATTGCTGCTGCCCCTTGGCAACCAGGGGACTACCTGGAGCACAGTGTCGAGAATTTTGCATGTTGGCTTAACTCTGCACTGGATCTAGTTGCTCCAAAAATTCAAAAAACTACTTGTAAGAAAATATCCCAACCCTGGTACAACGAAAACCTCAGACAATCAAGGCAGGACTGTCGGAGACAAGAACAAAAATGGAGGAAAAACTACGAGGAGGAGGAGAAAACTATCTATAAAACCAAGCTAGCCAAACACAAAAAAAATATTGTTGCAGCTAAAACGGCATACAATTCGGGACCCATAAAAGCTGCATCTGATGCAAATAAGACTCTTTCGTCAGTGATAAAAAAATTGATAACGCCACCTAGCTCTAATAATGGAGGAACAAATCAAGAATTCTGTGATACGCTTGCAGGCTTTTTTCAAGAGAAAGTCTCTAATATCTTTGATAACGTTTCCACTTATAGAGCAGGCAACCAGCAGGAGGAACACGTCCCAACTGGACTGGCTAATAAAATCAGTCTTTCCTCCTTTGAAGTACCATCAGAAGAATAACTTATAGAGTTTAACTTATAGAGTTTATCCTACTTATCAAATTGGGTGCGCCACAAGACCCATGACCCCCCAACATCATGCACATGATTCCTGCTCAAGTAGCACAAAATCTAGGGCCAATTTTTGAGAACATGTTTGCAAAAGGATATTTTCCTCTCACTGGAAACAGGCCTCGATTCTCCCCCTATTAAAAAAAGACAATCTGAACGCCCAAGACCCTAATAACTACCGACCAATATCAAGACTTGATAACTGCAGGTTGCACCACTTTGCAGAAAAGTCCATATAAAGTAAATACAAATACGAATGTCCGTCCAGTATTTGAAATGACAATGGAATCTTTATTCTTCTTTACAATGATGTCAAATGTAAAACAGCCACAACAGCCAACGCGTTTCGTTCTATCCCAAGAACTTCATCAGGGCTGTAAGATAACGTTTAAAAATATAAAATTTGTTTTAATACAATGCATATTACTAAATTTATAATACATTACAGACATCCAATAAACAAACAACATGAAAACATAAAAAACATGTGAAAGAATTCACCTAAGCCCAATATTGACAAGGCTCTTATATAAAACCTATTACCTCACACTTGACAAAGTATTTTCTTTTTTTTTTTCTCGAAAGAAAGAAAGAATATTAACATCATTCACTTGTATCGTCTATCTGTCCTTAACCCAAATGTCCTAAATATATTTTAGCAAAGATGATAATTTATACAATACAATCCTATTTTAAAACCACCAGTGTAAACAACAAAAAACATTAGAGAGAGCATTCCCCATATTTCTCTATTATCAAACATATATTCAATCTGAAACCAAGAACTACATCCTATATTAATTGGCAAATTTTTTATCAAGCCCCCAATCTGTTAAGGATAATACACCTACCAAAATATATTAAATGGTTCCAAAGAGTTGACCAAGCAATTGTATATCAAGTTTTCAAGTGTACTCCACTGGCCAATCACCATAGACCACCAATTTTTCTTTTTAGTTTATAAGGTACTACAGGCAACGACTACATAAGTCGTAATAATGCCTGTAAGAGATGTTTGAAAAAAACAAGAATATATTTACAAATGATGAACAAAACTACCTGCATATTCTCAAACACTGAAAATGTCCAATATGGAAGACCACTCGCTTACCTAATAGTTGAACTGCAACCGACCCAAATCCGGCTCGGAGGCTCTAATATATAAAAAGGCTGATGTGCCTGCAATATAATTTACGATACCATGAGAAGCCAGCCATAGTATAATATAATGTTCAAGACTTGATGTAAAAAAGTACAATATACAGAAATGACTTCTTAGTTAAATTAAAATTAAAGATAACAATATCAATTAAAAACGACTATAGTCCCCTAGAGAGAAAATAAAGATCTCTATCTAGATCTAAAGCCAAAACAATCACATTTATATAATGCCTTATAATGGTTCAAACAGGCATTTCCAGTCGCCCCACGCCCGCCCAAGAGGAACTATGAAGCCCCATAAAGGCGTCACATATAGTACATCGTTTCGATCAAAGGCTCATTGTGAATGATACCTTGAAATAATCCCAAGAACCATTCACAATCATCCCTCACTGTGTTTTCAAAAAGGAAACACATTACACCACACCCCATTTTCTTAAGAAGAGTGTAGTGAGCAGTGTATCCTGAAATAGTCCTAAGAGCCATTCACAATCATCCCCCACTGTATTTTCAAAAGGGAAAAACATTTACAACAACCCAGTATATTAACAAAAGTGTAGTGAGCGGTGTGTCCACAGCCCACCTACACTAGGCGAAAAAATCTATATATAGCCCACCTATTTGAAACAGGAAGGAAGTAACTAAGTCTAATAGAAATTTGAGCTTACCAAAGAAATCTGCTCCTGCACGACGTAGCCGAAAAGTAGTTCGTTTGAGACGCAAGAGAAAGCCCCACTAGAATCTGTCCTTTATAAGCAAAACCGTTAACCGCCAGTATCACCTGTGTCATTAGCACAAGGGAAGGTCTAACAACAAAGTATCTTAGTTCCCTTCATATTTTAAAAAGACGATCGTAAAAATAGTCAGCAAGATATTATATAGCTTTCAATTCATATTATACCACCCAAACGCAGCACAAGACATGTAAAATCTTACGTCTTACAGACGCCATTCCTCTTACAAGATATAGTAGTCATTCTTCAAGATTCCAGTGTATTTTACGGTATCCCCTTATTACGTTATGTTCACGCATCCAAGTGTAACAATTATCAGGTGTTCAATCAGCATTGTTAATACTTAATTCCCTAAATCTGCCATGGAAGATTCAGGTCAAAGAGATAGCTCCACCAGCAAAAGCGCGGAACACAATCTACCTCACAGTCCAAGTTCGAGTCTCCTCCATGCCGTCAAAAATGACAACAATTTTATTCATTTATTTTGTTATATATCCAATCCTAAGGATAGTCAGCAAGATATTACAAAAATTTCAATTCGTATTGTACCACCCAAACGCAACACAAGACATGTAAAATCTTACATTTTACAAACGCCTATCCTCTTAAAAGATATAATAGTCATTCTTCAAGGTTCCAGTATATTTCACGGAATCCCCTTACTACGTTGTGTTAACGCATCTAAGTGTAACAATTATCAAATATCCAATCAGCATCAGTAATACTTAATTCCCTAAATCCACCATGGGAAGGTTCAGGTCAAAGGTATAGCTCCACCAGCAAGCGTGGAACATAGTCTACCTCACAGCCCAAGTTTGAGTCTCTTCCATGCCATCACAAATAACAACTATTTTACAAGGCAGTAGTAACTGAACCACACCCCGTTTCTCTCCAAAATCTGCTTCATAACGGGTCAAAATTATGTACGATTTTATTCAATTAGAGCCTTGGCAAGTATGGGAGCAGGCACATTCCAACCATATCTACTTTTGATTTAGCAGCCCATTGATATCAACTCTGTTTTAATTTTAATCCAGAGGCTGGCCACATCCCACTCTTAATTGATATACAAATCCAGTACATATAGCATTCCAAGTAACATTTATGCCAAAATTAGGATAAAAATTACATCAACATAAATGGCTGCTTCAATATTGGTAACAATGTTTGAAATCTCTTTCCTACATATTTAGGCAGAAGGGAGGATGAACATTTTAAAATACAACAACATAATTACCAAGAGATGTTTCCAATGACAACCATATTGTCTGTATAATCACAGAAAGTAGTGTAATTCCTCATCAGTATTGTGTCCCAACTTGGTACATCGTAACCGGCAAATCCAGCCCGCCTCATTTTGTCGAAGGGACCGTTCCCTGTCCCCCCCCCTAGATCTCAAGGGTAAGTGATCTATGCCATGGAACCAGATTTCTGCTCTACCTCCATGACACTCACGCATAGGTGTAGTCATTGGATATCTGCTATCCTGATGACGGATTGCCCTTATATGTTCCTGGATTCTAATTTTAAGTGCCCGAGTGGTACTGCCCACATAAATGATGTTACAATAGCATCCAATTATGTATGTAACATAAGTAGTTTTGCATGTTATAATTTGTCGCATTTTATAAACCCGAGAGGTATTATAACAGAATTCTTTCAGTCTATTTTTGCCATATTGGCACACACTGCAATCTGTACATGTAAAAAAACCATTCACTTGTGATGGCAGCCAAGTCTTTCCTGTCCTTCTTGGTTGCACATAGCTGGGGCACAACATGTCTCTTAAAGTTCTTCCCTTTCTGTAGGTCACTTTGGGTTTAATCGAAATTTCCCCCTTAACTCCTGGCACTTCCTGTAACAAACTCCAATGTTTATATAGAATCTTATAAATATCTTGACTATGTTTATTATACTTCGTAACAAAGTTAATAGAAGTATGAGTAGATAAACCAACATTAGCAGAGCCCTGAACTTGCATTGTAGATTCCCTTGTTCTCTGTATTACTCTCTTCTCCGCATTGTCCAATATCAATTTTTTATAGCCTCTACACTCAAATCTTTTTCTAGTTGTTTTTAGATTTTCAATAAACACATTGGTATCACTACAGTTCCTGCGCATCCTCAACATTTCTCCATAGGGAATGTTGTTGACGGTTGTCTTAGGGTGCGCACTTGTGGCGTGTAATACACTATTACTCTCTGTAGGTTTTCGATACAGCTTGCTTTGTAGTTTATCACCTTCCACATAGAACGTAATGTCCAAAAAATCAATCTGCTCAACAGAGTGGTTCATTGTGAGAGCCACATTATATGGATTCTTATTGAGGAAGTCATAGTATTCTTGTAACCCCCCAACTGAGCCACTCCACAATAAAATGATATCATCAATATATCTCCCCCAGAATATGATGTTATTTATCCAGGGGGAGGCATATTTTCCCCATGCATGTTCTCTTTCCCACCAACCCATAAACAGTCCTGCGTACGATGGTGCAAATTTTGCCCCCATCGCCGTCCCCTGGAGTTGGTGGTACCACTGTGTGCCATGAAGGAAGAAGTTTTTGGATAAAATCAAATCCGTCATTTCTAATAACATTTCATTGTGTTCAAACCACTCAGCAGTTCTATTTTTCAGAAAATGGCCTAGTGCACGAAGACCCAAATCTTTCCTGATACAGGTATACAAACTGGCCACATCAAATGTAACCAGATGTAACCCCTCACTCCAAACAATATCCTCAAATTTATTGAGGATATCTTTGCTATCCTGTATAAATGCAGGTACATTTTTCACTATTGGTTGTAAGTATGTATCCACATATTCCGATAGTCGCTCTGTTGGAGAGTCAATTCCTGCAATTATTGGTCTCCCAGGGGGAAATCTCCCCCTTGTGTATTTTTGGTAATACATAAATACAAGGATAGCTGGGTTTACTAACCCTCAAATAACTCAATTCACCATCTGTCAAGAGACCCTTTTCACTCCAGTCCAAGAGTTTCATGTTAATATGAATTGTCAAATCAGGTATGGGGTTAGATTGGATCATCTCATAGCAAGCAACATCCATTAGTTGCCTTGCTATCTCACCCATATAATCACATTTATTCATAACAACCACGTTACCACCCTTATCGGCTTCACGTATTATTATATTTTCTTGATCACATAGGGTGTGTAAAGCCTGTTGTTCTCCCCGAGTAAGATTAAATGGACCCTTATCCCTGTATTGATCAGAGTTTAATAGTTTGTGAAAGTCCTCCGTTACTCGCGCATTAAACAGATCTATTTTAGGATGGGAAACTTGAGGTGTAAATTTGGATCGTTTTTTTAAACCACTATCAATATCAAGCTTGTTATTAACCCCCAATTCCATATTTAGTTCTTGCCGAGTAATCTGTGTATCATCATTCAATGACATCAATACATGGATAGTATCCACCTCCCCCACAGTATACTCCGTAAACTCGGGGTTGGGGACATCAAGCAAATTACATCCAGAATTTGTATGAAAGAAATGTTTTAATTTCAAAATCCTCGTGAACTTATGTAGGTCAACAATCACATCAATAATTTTACAAGTTTGTGTGGGACAAAAACCTAGTCCTTTTCTCAAAACATTGCATTCTTCATTACTAAGACTGTGATTTGAAAGATTAACAATTGACAAATTACAATTATTTTGCTCCTGAGTATTTAACCAACCCTCTGTTGGCTTCAAAATTAAAGCCGCATTTATTTCCTCCTGGATGAGCGAAGGTCCACCGCTAACTTTGGCAATTCTTTTTTGTTTTTTGTGCCAGGCCCTGCCTCCCCGCCTTGTCTTGCATATCTTTTTGCTTGCACATTGTTGAGGCGTAGCCTCTCTAGCTCCAATAAAAAATTGCTCTTTTCTTGTGGTACTAATATATCATTTTTCTCACTCACTAGCGGAATGCTCTCTGTAGAAGTGAGAGAACCACTGCTGATTGATCTTGAATCAGAAATGTCCTCCCTACTTCTCTTTGTTGACTCTGTACTTTTCACAGTATCAAATTTCTTCGCGAAGGTATATATTCTACCATCACGATAATCTTTTTCATCTCTTTGAATCTTTTTCGCTTTCTTGTCTCTCTGATACAACTGGTATTCTTCCATCACTTTCTCAAGAATCTCATAGTTCTTTTTAACCACTTCAGTAAGTGGATTGGCCTCTATCTCCTTTTCTAACATATCTATCTCCACTAATAGGGATGCTGCTTTCTTTTCTGCATGTATTATTAATATTTTCATCATAGTTGCTGATGAATGTGATAAATTATCTTCCCATTCCTTTAGGAGAAGTTCATCTAAATCCTCAAAGGTCGGGAAGATCAAAATCCTCAAACCTCTGGGAACCCTATCATTATCAAGATATTGCTGTAAAGTAATACCGTCCCACCACCTCGCGAGTTCTTGTTTTTTCAATCTCTCAAGCTTTTGGAATTGGGATTTTAATCCCCCCCCCTATAGTAAGATCACCAGTTGTATTTTTAGTTAATTTCTGTGAGGAAAATAGATTCGAGGCAAATTCCTCCCTCCTATCTTTGAATTTGGCCATTTTTTGTTCTTCCTAGAGTTTCAAAAGTCTAAAGGGCAAGGGAAAAAAGGGGAGTGCAACAAGGTCTAAATAATCTAAAAACAACAAGGAAACAGCCAACCTATACAAAAACTCCCCGGTTTTTGTGATGCACCTGCCACCCTTTATTTCCCTCCCAATAATTAGTATCCAACGTAGAGCCTTATACTCTCATTGTGTGCAACTCCGCTGCCCCTGCCGTTCCTCTAGGGGCGGTTAGAAAAACCAAAATACAGATATAACAACTGCAGGTTGCACCACTTTGCAGAAAAGTCCATATAAAGTAAATACAAATACGAATGTCCGTCCAGTATTTGAAATGACAATGGAATCTTTATTCTTCTTTACAATGATGTCAAATGTAAAACAGCCACAACAGCCAACGCGTTTCGTTCTATCCCAAGAACTTCATCAGGGCTGTAAGATAACGTTTAAAAATATAAAATTTGTTTTAATACAATGCATATTACTAAATTTATAATACATTACAGACATCCAATAAACAAACAACATGAAAACATAAAAAACATGTGAAAGAATTCACCTAAGCCCAATATTGACAAGGCTCTTATATAAAACCTATTACCTCACACTTGACAAAGTATTTTTTTTTTTTCTCTCGAAAGAAAGACTATTAACATCATTCACTTGTATCGTCTATCTGTCCTTAACCCAAATGTCCTAAATATATTTTAGCAAAGATGATAATTTATACAATACAATCCTATTTTAAAACCACCAGTGTAAACAACAAAAAACATTAGAGAGAGCATTCCCCATATTTCTCTATTATCAAACATATATTCAATCTGAAACCAAGAACTACATCCTATATTAATTGGCAAATTTTTTATCAAGCCCCCAATCTGTTAAGGATAATACACCTACCAAAATATATTAAATGGTTCCAAAGAGTTGACCAAGCAATTGTATATCAAGTTTTCAAGTGTACTCCACTGGCCAATCACCATAGACCACCAATTTTTCTTTTTAGTTTATAAGGTACTACAGGCAACGACTACATAAGTCGTAATAATGCCTGTAAGAGATGTTTGAAAAAAACAAGAATATATTTACAAATGATGAACAAAACTACCTGCATATTCTCAAACACTGAAAATGTCCAATATGGAAGACCACTCGCTTACCTAATAGTTGAACTGCAACCGACCCAAATCCGGCTCGGAGGCTCTAATATATAAAAAGGCTGATGTGCCTGCAATATAATTTACGATACCATGAGAAGCCAGCCATAGTATAATATAATGTTCAAGACTTGATGTAAAAAAGTACAATATACAGAAATGACTTCTTAGTTAAATTAAAATTAAAGATAACAATATCAATTAAAAACGACTATAGTCCCCTAGAGAGAAAATAAAGATCTCTATCTAGATCTAAAGCCAAAACAATCACATTTATATAATGCCTTATAATGGTTCAAACAGGCATTTCCAGTCGCCCCACGCCCGCCCAAGAGGAACTATGAAGCCCCATAAAGGCGTCACATATAGTACATCGTTTCGATCAAAGGCTCATTGTGAATGATACCTTGAAATAATCCCAAGAACCATTCACAATCATCCCTCACTGTGTTTTCAAAAGGGAAACACATTACACCACACCCCATTTTCTTAAGAAGAGTGTAGTGAGCAGTGTATCCTGAAATAGTCCTAAGAACCATTCACAATCATCCCCCACTGTATTTTCAAAAGGGAAAAACATTTACAACAACCCAGTATATTAACAAAAGTGTAGTGAGCGGTGTGTCCACAGCCCACCTACACTAGGCGAAAAAATCTATATATAGCCCACCTATTTGAAACAGGAAGGAAGTAACTAAGTCTAATAGAAATTTGAGCTTACCAAAGAAATCTGCTCCTGCACGACGTAGCCGAAAAGTAGTTCGTTTGAGACGCAAGAGAAAGCCCCACTAGAATCTGTCCTTTATAAGCAAAACCGTTAACCGCCAGTATCACCTGTGTCATTAGCACAAGGGAAGGTCTAACAACAAAGTATCTTAGTTCCCTTCATATTTTAAAAAGACGATCGTAAAAATAGTCAGCAAGATATTATATAGCTTTCAATTCATATTATACCACCCAAACGCAGCACAAGACATGTAAAATCTTACGTCTTACAGACGCCATTCCTCTTACAAGATATAGTAGTCATTCTTCAAGATTCCAGTGTATTTTACGGTATCCCCTTATTACGTTATGTTCACGCATCCAAGTGTAACAATTATCAGGTGTTCAATCAGCATTGTTAATACTTAATTCCCTAAATCTGCCATGGAAGATTCAGGTCAAAGAGATAGCTCCACCAGCAAAAGCGCGGAACACAATCTACCTCACAGTCCAAGTTCGAGTCTCCTCCATGCCGTCAAAAATGACAACAATTTTATTCATTTATTTTGTTATATATCCAATCCTAAGGATAGTCAGCAAGATATTACAAAAATTTCAATTCGTATTGTACCACCCAAACGCAACACAAGACATGTAAAATCTTACATTTTACAAACGCCTATCCTCTTAAAAGATATAATAGTCATTCTTCAAGGTTCCAGTATATTTCACGGAATCCCCTTACTACGTTGTGTTAACGCATCTAAGTGTAACAATTATCAAATATCCAATCAGCATCAGTAATACTTAATTCCCTAAATCCACCATGGAAGGTTCAGGTCAAAGGTATAGCTCCACCAGCAAGCGCGGAACATAGTCTACCTCACAGCCCAAGTTCGAGTCTCCTCCATGCCATCACAAATAACAACAATTTTACAAGGCAGTAGTAACTGAACCACACCCCGTTTCTCTCCAAAATCTGCTTCATAACGGGTCAAAATTATGTACGATTTTATTCAATTAGAGCCTTGGCAAGTATGGGAGCAGGCACATTCCAACCATATCTACTTTTGATTTAGCAGCCCATTGATATCAACTCTGTTTTAATTTTAATCCAGAGGCTGGCCACATCCCACTCTTAATTGATATACAAATCCAGTACATATAGCATTCCAAGTAACATTTATGCCAAAATTAGGATAAAAATTACATCAACATAAATGGCTGCTTCAATATTGGTAACAATGTTTGAAATCTCTTTCCTACATATTTAGGCAGAAGGGAGGATGAACATTTTAAAATACAACAACATAATTACCAAGAGATGTTTCCAATGACAACCATATTGTCTGTATAATCACAGAAAGTAGTGTAATTCCTCATCAGTATTGTGTCCCAACTTGGTACATCGTAACCGGCAAATCCAGCCCGCCTCATTTTGTCGAAGGGACCGTTCCCTGTCCCCCCTAGATCTCAAGGGTATGTGATCTATGCCATGGAACCAGATTTCTGCTCTACCTCCATGACACTCACGCATATGTGTAGTCATTGGATATCTGCTATCCTGATGACGGATTGCCCTTATATGTTCCTGGATTCTAATTTTAAGTGCCCGAGTGGTACTGCCCACATAAATGATGTTACAATAGCATCCAATTATGTATGTAACATAAGTAGTTTTGCATGTTATAATTTGTCGCATTTTATAAACCCGAGAGGTATTATAACAGAATTCTTTCAGTCTATTTTTGCCATATTGGCACACACTGCAATCTGTACATGTAAAAAAACCATTCACTTGTGATGGCAGCCAAGTCTTTCCTGTCCTTCTTGGTTGCACATAGCTGGGGCACAACATGTCTCTTAAAGTTCTTCCCTTTCTGTAGGTCACTTTGGGTTTAATCGAAATTTCCCCCTTAACTCCTGGCACTTCCTGTAACAAACTCCAATGTTTATATAGAATCTTATAAATATCTTGACTATGTTTATTATACTTCGTAACAAAGTTAATAGAAGTATGAGTAGATAAACCAACATTAGCAGAGCCCTGAACTTGCATTGTAGATTCCCTTGTTCTCTGTATTACTCTCTTCTCCGCATTGTCCAATATCAATTTTTTATAGCCTCTACACTCAAATCTTTTTCTAGTTGTTTTTAGATTTTCAATAAACACATTGGTATCACTACAGTTCCTGCGCATCCTCAACATTTCTCCATAGGGAATGTTGTTGACGGTTGTCTTAGGGTGCGCACTTGTGGCGTGTAATACACTATTACTCTCTGTAGGTTTTCGATACAGCTTGCTTTGTAGTTTATCACCTTCCACATAGAACGTAATGTCCAAAAAATCAATCTGCTCAACAGAGTGGTTCATTGTGAGAGCCACATTATATGGATTCTTATTGAGGAAGTCATAGTATTCTTGTAACCCCCCAACTGAGCCACTCCACAATAAAATGATATCATCAATATATCTCCCCCAGAATATGATGTTATTTATCCAGGGGGAGGCATATTTTCCCCATGCATGTTCTCTTTCCCACCAACCCATAAACAGTCCTGCGTACGATGGTGCAAATTTTGCCCCCATCGCCGTCCCCTGGAGTTGGTGGTACCACTGTGTGCCATGAAGGAAGAAGTTTTTTGATAAAATCAAATCTGTCATTTCTAATAACATTTCATTGTGTTCAAACCACTCAGCAGTTCTATTTTTCAGAAAATGGCCTAGTGCACGAAGACCCAAATCTTTCCTGATACAGGTATACAAACTGGCCACATCAAATGTAACCAGATGTAACCCCTCACTCCAAACAATATCCTCAAATTTATTGAGGATATCTTTGCTATCCTGTATAAATGCAGGTACATTTTTCACTATTGGTTGTAAGTATGTATCCACATATTCCGATAGTCGCTCTGTTGGAGAGTCAATTCCTGCAATTATTGGTCTCCCAGGGGTGAAATCTCCCCCTTGTGTATTTTTGGTAATACATAAATACAAGGATAGCTGGGTTTACTAACCCTCAAATAACTCAATTCACCATCTGTCAAGAGACCCTTTTCACTCCAGTCCAAGAGTTTCATGTTAATATGAATTGTCAAATCAGGTATGGGGTTAGATTGGATCATCTCATAGCAAGCAACATCCATTAGTTGCCTTGCTATCTCACCCATATAATCACATTTATTCATAACAACCACGTTACCACCCTTATCGGCTTCACGTATTATTATATTTTCTTGATCACATAGGGTGTGTAAAGCCTGTTGTTCTCCCCGAGTAAGATTAAATGAACCCTTATCCCTGTATTGATCAGAGTTTAATAGTTTGTGAAAGTCCTCCGTTACTCGCGCATTAAACAGATCTATTTTAGGATGGGAAACTAGAGGTGTAAATTTGGATCGTTTTTTTAAACCACTATCAATATCAAGCTTGTTATTAACCCCCAATTCCATATTTAGTTCTTGCCGAGTAATCTGTGTATCATCATTCAATGACATCAATACATGGATAGTATCCACCTCCCCCACAGTATACTCCGTAAACTCGGGGTTGGGGACATCAAGCAAATTACATCCAGAATTTGTATGAAAGAAATGTTTTAATTTCAAAATCCTCCTGAACTTATGTAGGTCAACAATCACATCAATAATTTTACAAGTTTGTGTGGGACAAAAACCTAGTCCTTTTCTCAAAACATTGCATTCTTCATTACTAAGACTGTGATTTGAAAGATTAACAATTGACAAATTACAATTATTTTGCTCCTGAGTATTTAACCAACCCTCTGTTGGCTTCAAAATTAAAGCCGCATTTATTTCCTCCTGGATGAGCGAAGGTCCACCGCTAACTTTGGCAATTCTTTTTTGTTTTTTGTGCCAGGCCCTGCCTCCCCGCCTTGTCTTGCATATCTTTTTGCTTGCACATTGTTGAGGCGTAGCCTCTCTAGCTCCAATAAAAAATTGCTCTTTTCTTGTGGTACTAATATATCATTTTTCTCACTCACTAGCGGAATGCTCTCTGTAGAAGTGAGAGAACCACTGCTGATTGATCTTGAATCAGAAATGTCCTCCCTACTTCTCTTTGTTGACTCTGTACTTTTCACAGTATCAAATTTCTTCGCAAGGTATATATTCTACCATCACGATAATCTTTTTCATCTCTTTGAATCTTTTTCGCTTTCTTGTCTCTCTGATACAACTGGTATTCTTCCATCACTTTCTCAAGAATCTCATAGTTCTTTTTAACCACTTCAGTAAGTGGATTGGCCTCTATCTCCTTTTCTAACATATCTATCTCCACTAATAGGGATGCTGCTTTCTTTTCTGCATGTATTATTAATATTTTCATCATAGTTGCTGATGAATGTGATAAATTATCTTCCCATTCCTTTAGGAGAAGTTCATCTAAATCCTCAAAGGTCGGGAAGATCAAAATCCTCAAACCTCTGGGAACCCTATCATTATCAAGATATTGCTGTAAAGTAATACCGTCCCACCACCTCGCGAGTTCTTGTTTTTTCAATCTCTCAAGCTTTTGGAATTGGGATTTTAATCCCCCCTATAGTAAGATCACCAGTTGTATTTTTAGTTAATTTCTGTGAGGAAAATAGATTCGAGGCAAATTCCTCCCTCCTATCTTTGAATTTGGCCATTTTTTGTTCTTCCTAGAGTTTCAAAAGTCTAAAGGGCAAGGGAAAAAAGGGGAGTGCAACAAGGTCTAAATAATCTAAAAACAACAAGGAAACAGCCAACCTATACAAAAACTCCCGGTTTTTGTGATGCACCTGCCACCCTTTATTTCCCTCCCAATAATTAGTATCCAACGTAGAGCCTTATACTCTCATTGTGTGCAACTCCGCTGCCCCTGCCGTTCCTCTAGGGGCGGTTAGAAAAACCAAAATACAGATATAACAACTGCAGGTTGCACCACTTTGCAGAAAAGTCCATATAAAGTAAATACAAATACGAATGTCCGTCCAGTATTTGAAATGACAATGGAATCTTTATTCTTCTTTACAATGATGTCAAATGTAAAACAGCCACAACAGCCAACGCGTTTCGTTCTATCCCAAGAACTTCATCAGGGCTGTAAGATAACGTTTAAAAATATAAAATTTGTTTTAATACAATGCATATTACTAAATTTATAATACATTACAGACATCCAATAAACAAACAACATGAAAACATAAAAAACATGTGAAAGAATTCACCTAAGCCCAATATTGACAAGGCTCTTATATAAAACCTATTACCTCACACTTGACAAAGTATTTTTTTTTTTTTCTCTCGAAAGAAAGAATATTAACATCATTCACTTGTATCGTCTATCTGTCCTTAACCCAAATGTCCTAAATATATTTTAACAAAGATGATAATTTATACAATACAATCCTATTTTAAAACCACCAGTGTAAACAACAAAAAACATTAGAGAGAGCATTCCCCATATTTCTCTATTATCAAACATATATTCAATCTGAAACCAAGAACTACATCCTATATTAATTGGCAAATTTTTTATCAAGCCCCCAATCTGTTAAGGATAATACACCTACCAAAATATATTAAATGGTTCCAAAGAGTTGACCAAGCAATTGTATATCAAGTTTTCAAGTGTACTCCACTGGCCAATCACCATAGACCACCAATTTTTCTTTTTAGTTTATAAGGTACTACAGGCAACGACTACATAAGTCGTAATAATGCCTGTAAGAGATGTTTGAAAAAAACAAGAATATATTTACAAATGATGAACAAAACTACCTGCATATTCTCAAACACTGAAAATGTCCAATATGGAAGACCACTCGCTTACCTAATAGTTGAACTGTTACCGACCCAAATCCGGCTCGGAGGCTCTAATATATAAAAAGGCTGATGTGCCTGCAATATATTACTTACGATACCATGAGAAGCCAGCCATAGTATAATATAATGTTCAAGACTTGATGTAAAAAAGTACAATATACAGAAATGACTTCTTAGTTAAATTAAAATTAAAGATAACAATATCAATTAAAAACGACTATAGTCCCCTAGAGAGAAAATAAAGATCTCTATCTAGATCTAAAGCCAAAACAATCACATTTATATAATGCCTTATAATGGTTCAAACAGGCATTTCCAGTCGCCCCACGCCCGCCCAAGAGGAACTATGAAGCCCCATAAAGGCGTCACATATAGTACATCGTTTCGATCAAAGGCTCATTGTGAATGATACCTTGAAATAATCCCAAGAACCATTCACAATCATCCCTCACTGTGTTTTCAAAAAGGAAACACATTACACCACACCCCATTTTCTTAAGAAGAGTGTAGTGAGCAGTGTATCCTGAAATAGTCCTAAGAACCATTCACAATCATCCCCCACTGTATTTTCAAAAGGGAAAAACATTTACAACAACCCAGTATATTAACAAAAGTGTAGTGAGCGGTGTGTCCACAGCCCACCTACACTAGGCGAAAAAATCTATATATAGCCCACCTATTTGAAACAGGAAGGAAGTAACTAAGTCTAATAGAAATTTGAGCTTACCAAAGAAATCTGCTCCTGCACGACGTAGCCGAAAAGTAGTTCGTTTGAGACGCAAGAGAAAGCCCCACTAGAATCTGTCCTTTATAAGCAAAACCGTTAACCGCCAGTATCACCTGTGTCATTAGCACAAGGGAAGGTCTAACAACAAAGTATCTTAGTTCCCTTCATATTTTAAAAAGACGATCGTAAAAATAGTCAGCAAGATATTATATAGCTTTCAATTCATATTATACCACCCAAACGCAGCACAAGACATGTAAAATCTTACGTCTTACAGACGCCATTCCTCTTACAAGATATAGTAGTCATTCTTCAAGATTCCAGTGTATTTTACGGTATCCCCTTATTACGTTATGTTCACGCATCCAAGTGTAACAATTATCAGGTGTTCAATCAGCATTGTTAATACTTAATTCCCTAAATCTGCCATGGAAGATTCAGGTCAAAGAGATAGCTCCACCAGCAAAAGCGCGGAACACAATCTACCTCACAGTCCAAGTTCGAGTCTCCTCCATGCCGTCAAAAATGACAACAATTTTATTCATTTATTTTGTTATATATCCAATCCTAAGGATAGTCAGCAAGATATTACAAAAATTTCAATTCGTATTGTACCACCCAAACGCAACACAAGACATGTAAAATCTTACATTTTACAAACGCCTATCCTCTTAAAAGATATAATAGTCATTCTTCAAGGTTCCAGTATATTTCACGGAATCCCCTTACTACGTTGTGTTAACGCATCTAAGTGTAACAATTATCAAATATCCAATCAGCATCAGTAATACTTAATTCCCTAAATCCACCATGGAAGGTTCAGGTCAAAGGTATAGCTCCACCAGCAAGCGCGGAACATAGTCTACCTCACAGCCCAAGTTCGAGTCTCCTCCATGCCATCACAAATAACAACAATTTTACAAGGCAGTAGTAACTGAACCACACCCCGTTTCTCTCCAAAATCTGCTTCATAACGGGTCAAAATTATGTACGATTTTATTCAATTAGAGCCTTGGCAAGTATGGGAGCAGGCACATTCCAACCATATCTACTTTTGATTTAGCAGCCCATTGATATCAACTCTGTTTTAATTTTAATCCAGAGGCTGGCCACATCCCACTCTTAATTGATATACAAATCCAGTACATATAGCATTCCAAGTAACATTTATGCCAAAATTAGGATAAAAATTACATCAACATAAATGGCTGCTTCAATATTGGTAACAATGTTTGAAATCTCTTTCCTACATATTTAGGCAGAAGGGAGGATGAACATTTTAAAATACAACAACATAATTACCAAGAGATGTTTCCAATGACAACCATATTGTCTGTATAATCACAGAAAGTAGTGTAATTCCTCATCAGTATTGTGTCCCAACTTGGTACATCGTAACCGGCAAATCCAGCCCGCCTCATTTTGTCGAAGGGACCGTTCCCTGTCCCCCCCCCTAGATCTCAAGGGTATGTGATCTATGCCATGGAACCAGATTTCTGCTCTACCTCCATGACACTCACGCATATGTGTAGTCATTGGATATCTGCTATCCTGATGACGGATTGCCCTTATATGTTCCTGGATTCTAATTTTAAGTGCCCGAGTGGTACTGCCCACATAAATGATGTTACAATAGCATCCAATTATGTATGTAACATAAGTAGTTTTGCATGTTATAATTTGTCGCATTTTATAAACCCAAGAGGTATTATAACAGAATTCTTTCAGTCTATTTTTGCCATATTGGCACACACTGCAATCTGTACATGTAAAAAAACCATTCACTTGTGATGGCAGCCAAGTCTTTCCTGTCCTTCTTGGTTGCACATAGCTGGGGCACAACATGTCTCTTAAAGTTCTTCCCTTTCTGTAGGTCACTTTGGGTTTAATCGAAATTTCCCCCTTAACTCCTGGCACTTCCTGTAACAAACTCCAATGTTTATATAGAATCTTATAAATATCTTGACTATGTTTATTATACTTCGTAACAAAGTTAATAGAAGTATGAGTAGATAAACCAACATTAGCAGAGCCCTGAACTTGCATTGTAGATTCCCTTGTTCTCTGTATTACTCTCTTCTCCGCATTGTCCAATATCAATTTTTTATAGCCTCTACACTCAAATCTTTTTCTAGTTGTTTTTAGATTTTCAATAAACACATTGGTATCACTACAGTTCCTGCGCATCCTCAACATTTCTCCATAGGGAATGTTGTTGACGGTTGTCTTAGGGTGCGCACTTGTGGCGTGTAATACACTATTACTCTCTGTAGGTTTTCGATACAGCTTGCTTTGTAGTTTATCACCTTCCACATAGAACGTAATGTCCAAAAAATCAATCTGCTCAACAGAGTGGTTCATTGTGAGAGCCACATTATATGGATTCTTATTGAGGAAGTCATAGTATTCTTGTAACCCCCCAACTGAGCCACTCCACAATAAAATGATATCATCAATATATCTCCCCCAGAATATGATGTTATTTATCCAGGGGGAGGCATATTTTCCCCATGCATGTTCTCTTTCCCACCAACCCATAAACAGTCCTGCGTACGATGGTGCAAATTTTGCCCCCATCGCCGTCCCCTGGAGTTGGTGGTACCACTGTGTGCCATGAAGGAAGAAGTTTTTTGATAAAATCAAATCTGTCATTTCTAATAACATTTCATTGTGTTCAAACCACTCAGCAGTTCTATTTTTCAGAAAATGGCCTAGTGCACGAAGACCCAAATCTTTCCTGATACAGGTATACAAACTGGCCACATCAAATGTAACCAGATGTAACCCCTCACTCCAAACAATATCCTCAAATTTATTGAGGATATCTTTGCTATCCTGTATAAATGCAGGTACATTTTTCACTATTGGTTGTAAGTATGTATCCACATATTCCGATAGTCGCTCTGTTGGAGAGTCAATTCCTGCAATTATTGGTCTCCCAGGGGTGAAATCTCCCCCTTGTGTATTTTTGGTAATACATAAATACAAGGATAGCTGGGTTTACTAACCCTCAAATAACTCAATTCACCATCTGTCAAGAGACCCTTTTCACTCCAGTCCAAGAGTTTCATGTTAATATGAATTGTCAAATCAGGTATGGGGTTAGATTGGATCATCTCATAGCAAGCAACATCCATTAGTTGCCTTGCTATCTCACCCATATAATCACATTTATTCATAACAACCACGTTACCACCCTTATCGGCTTCACGTATTATTATATTTTCTTGATCACATAGGGTGTGTAAAGCCTGTTGTTCTCCCCGAGTAAGATTAAATGGACCCTTATCCCTGTATTGATCAGAGTTTAATAGTTTGTGAAAGTCCTCCGTTACTCGCGCATTAAACAGATCTATTTTAGGATGGGAAACTAGAGGTGTAAATTTGGATCGTTTTTTTAAACCACTATCAATATCAAGCTTGTTATTAACCCCCAATTCCATATTTAGTTCTTGCCGAGTAATCTGTGTATCATCATTCAATGACATCAATACATGGATAGTATCCACCTCCCCCACAGTATACTCCGTAAACTCGGGGTTGGGGACATCAAGCAAATTACATCCAGAATTTGTATGAAAGAAATGTTTTAATTTCAAAATCCTCCTGAACTTATGTAGGTCAACAATCACATCAATAATTTTACAAGTTTGTGTGGGACAAAAACCTAGTCCTTTTCTCAAAACATTGCATTCTTCATTACTAAGACTGTGATTTGAAAGATTAACAATTGACAAATTACAATTATTTTGCTCCTGAGTATTTAACCAACCCTCTGTTGGCTTCAAAATTAAAGCCGCATTTATTTCCTCCTGGATGAGCGAAGGTCCACCGCTAACTTTGGCAATTCTTTTTTGTTTTTTGTGCCAGGCCCTGCCTCCCCGCCTTGTCTTGCATATCTTTTTGCTTGCACATTGTTGAGGCGTAGCCTCTCTAGCTCCAATAAAAAATTGCTCTTTTCTTGTGGTACTAATATATCATTTTTCTCACTCACTAGCGGAATGCTCTCTGTAGAAGTGAGAGAACCACTGCTGATTGATCTTGAATCAGAAATGTCCTCCCTACTTCTCTTTGTTGACTCTGTACTTTTCACAGTATCAAATTTCTTCGCGAAGGTATATATTCTACCATCACGATAATCTTTTTCATCTCTTTGAATCTTTTTCGCTTTCTTGTCTCTCTGATACAACTGGTATTCTTCCATCACTTTCTCAAGAATCTCATAGTTCTTTTTAACCACTTCAGTAAGTGGATTGGCCTCTATCTCCTTTTCTAACATATCTATCTCCACTAATAGGGATGCTGCTTTCTTTTCTGCATGTATTATTAATATTTTCATCATAGTTGCTGATGAATGTGATAAATTATCTTCCCATTCCTTTAGGAGAAGTTCATCTAAATCCTCAAAGGTCGGGAAGATCAAAATCCTCAAACCTCTGGGAACCCTATCATTATCAAGATATTGCTGTAAAGTAATACCGTCCCACCACCTCGCGAGTTCTTGTTTTTTCAATCTCTCAAGCTTTTGGAATTGGGATTTTAATCCCCCCTATAGTAAGATCACCAGTTGTATTTTTAGTTAATTTCTGTGAGGAAAATAGATTCGAGGCAAATTCCTCCCTCCTATCTTTGAATTTGGCCATTTTTTGTTCTTCCTAGAGTTTCAAAAGTCTAAAGGGCAAGGGAAAAAAGGGGAGTGCAACAAGGTCTAAATAATCTAAAAACAACAAGGAAACAGCCAACCTATACAAAAACTCCCGGTTTTTGTGATGCACCTGCCACCCTTTATTTCCCTCCCAATAATTAGTATCCAACGTAGAGCCTTATACTCTCATTGTGTGCAACTCCGCTGCCCCTGCCGTTCCTCTAGGGGCGGTTAGAAAAACCAAAATACAGATATAACAACTGCAGGTTGCACCACTTTGCAGAAAAGTCCATATAAAGTAAATACAAATACGAATGTCCGTCCAGTATTTGAAATGACAATGGAATCTTTATTCTTCTTTACAATGATGTCAAATGTAAAACAGCCACAACAGCCAACGCGTTTCGTTCTATCCCAAGAACTTCATCAGGGCTGTAAGATAACGTTTAAAAATATAAAATTTGTTTTAATACAATGCATATTACTAAATTTATAATACATTACAGACATCCAATAAACAAACAACATGAAAACATAAAAAACATGTGAAAGAATTCACCTAAGCCCAATATTGACAAGGCTCTTATATAAAACCTATTACCTCACACTTGACAAAGTATTTTTTTTTTTTTCTCTCGAAAGAAAGAATATTAACATCATTCACTTGTATCGTCTATCTGTCCTTAACCCAAATGTCCTAAATATATTTTAACAAAGATGATAATTTATACAATACAATCCTATTTTAAAACCACCAGTGTAAACAACAAAAAACATTAGAGAGAGCATTCCCCATATTTCTCTATTATCAAACATATATTCAATCTGAAACCAAGAACTACATCCTATATTAATTGGCAAATTTTTTATCAAGCCCCCAATCTGTTAAGGATAATACACCTACCAAAATATATTAAATGGTTCCAAAGAGTTGACCAAGCAATTGTATATCAAGTTTTCAAGTGTACTCCACTGGCCAATCACCATAGACCACCAATTTTTCTTTTTAGTTTATAAGGTACTACAGGCAACGACTACATAAGTCGTAATAATGCCTGTAAGAGATGTTTGAAAAAAACAAGAATATATTTACAAATGATGAACAAAACTACCTGCATATTCTCAAACACTGAAAATGTCCAATATGGAAGACCACTCGCTTACCTAATAGTTGAACTGCAACCGACCCAAATCCGGCTCGGAGGCTCTAATATATAAAAAGGCTGATGTGCCTGCAATATAATTTACGATACCATGAGAAGCCAGCCATAGTATAATATAATGTTCAAGACTTGATGTAAAAAAGTACAATATACAGAAATGACTTCTTAGTTAAATTAAAATTAAAGATAACAATATCAATTAAAAACGACTATAGTCCCCTAGAGAGAAAATAAAGATCTCTATCTAGATCTAAAGCCAAAACAATCACATTTATATAATGCCTTATAATGGTTCAAACAGGCATTTCCAGTCGCCCCACGCCCGCCCAAGAGGAACTATGAAGCCCCATAAAGGCGTCACATATAGTACATCGTTTCGATCAAAGGCTCATTGTGAATGATACCTTGAAATAATCCCAAGAACCATTCACAATCATCCCTCACTGTGTTTTCAAAAGGGAAACACATTACACCACACCCCATTTTCTTAAGAAGAGTGTAGTGAGCAGTGTATCCTGAAATAGTCCTAAGAACCATTCACAATCATCCCCCACTGTATTTTCAAAAGGGAAAAACATTTACAACAACCCAGTATATTAACAAAAGTGTAGTGAGCGGTGTGTCCACAGCCCACCTACACTAGGCGAAAAAATCTATATATAGCCCACCTATTTGAAACAGGAAGGAAGTAACTAAGTCTAATAGAAATTTGAGCTTACCAAAGAAATCTGCTCCTGCACGACGTAGCCGAAAAGTAGTTCGTTTGAGACGCAAGAGAAAGCCCCACTAGAATCTGTCCTTTATAAGCAAAACCGTTAACCGCCAGTATCACCTGTGTCATTAGCACAAGGGAAGGTCTAACAACAAAGTATCTTAGTTCCCTTCATATTTTAAAAAGACGATCGTAAAAATAGTCAGCAAGATATTATATAGCTTTCAATTCATATTATACCACCCAAACGCAGCACAAGACATGTAAAATCTTACGTCTTACAGACGCCATTCCTCTTACAAGATATAGTAGTCATTCTTCAAGATTCCAGTGTATTTTACGGTATCCCCTTATTACGTTATGTTCACGCATCCAAGTGTAACAATTATCAGGTGTTCAATCAGCATTGTTAATACTTAATTCCCTAAATCTGCCATGGAAGATTCAGGTCAAAGAGATAGCTCCACCAGCAAAAGCGCGGAACACAATCTACCTCACAGTCCAAGTTCGAGTCTCCTCCATGCCGTCAAAAATGACAACAATTTTATTCATTTATTTTGTTATATATCCAATCCTAAGGATAGTCAGCAAGATATTACAAAAATTTCAATTCGTATTGTACCACCCAAACGCAACACAAGACATGTAAAATCTTACATTTTACAAACGCCTATCCTCTTAAAAGATATAATAGTCATTCTTCAAGGTTCCAGTATATTTCACGGAATCCCCTTACTACGTTGTGTTAACGCATCTAAGTGTAACAATTATCAAATATCCAATCAGCATCAGTAATACTTAATTCCCTAAATCCACCATGGAAGGTTCAGGTCAAAGGTATAGCTCCACCAGCAAGCGCGGAACATAGTCTACCTCACAGCCCAAGTTCGAGTCTCCTCCATGCCATCACAAATAACAACAATTTTACAAGGCAGTAGTAACTGAACCACACCCCGTTTCTCTCCAAAATCTGCTTCATAACGGGTCAAAATTATGTACGATTTTATTCAATTAGAGCCTTGGCAAGTATGGGAGCAGGCACATTCCAACCATATCTACTTTTGATTTAGCAGCCCATTGATATCAACTCTGTTTTAATTTTAATCCAGAGGCTGGCCACATCCCACTCTTAATTGATATACAAATCCAGTACATATAGCATTCCAAGTAACATTTATGCCAAAATTAGGATAAAAATTACATCAACATAAATGGCTGCTTCAATATTGGTAACAATGTTTGAAATCTCTTTCCTACATATTTAGGCAGAAGGGAGGATGAACATTTTAAAATACAACAACATAATTACCAAGAGATGTTTCCAATGACAACCATATTGTCTGTATAATCACAGAAAGTAGTGTAATTCCTCATCAGTATTGTGTCCCAACTTGGTACATCGTAACCGGCAAATCCAGCCCGCCTCATTTTGTCGAAGGGACCGTTCCCTGTCCCCCCTAGATCTCAAGGGTATGTGATCTATGCCATGGAACCAGATTTCTGCTCTACCTCCATGACACTCACGCATATGTGTAGTCATTGGATATCTGCTATCCTGATGACGGATTGCCCTTATATGTTCCTGGATTCTAATTTTAAGTGCCCGAGTGGTACTGCCCACATAAATGATGTTACAATAGCATCCAATTATGTATGTAACATAAGTAGTTTTGCATGTTATAATTTGTCGCATTTTATAAACCCGAGAGGTATTATAACAGAATTCTTTCAGTCTATTTTTGCCATATTGGCACACACTGCAATCTGTACATGTAAAAAAACCATTCACTTGTGATGGCAGCCAAGTCTTTCCTGTCCTTCTTGGTTGCACATAGCTGGGGCACAACATGTCTCTTAAAGTTCTTCCCTTTCTGTAGGTCACTTTGGGTTTAATCGAAATTTCCCCCTTAACTCCTGGCACTTCCTGTAACAAACTCCAATGTTTATATAGAATCTTATAAATATCTTGACTATGTTTATTATACTTCGTAACAAAGTTAATAGAAGTATGAGTAGATAAACCAACATTAGCAGAGCCCTGAACTTGCATTGTAGATTCCCTTGTTCTCTGTATTACTCTCTTCTCCGCATTGTCCAATATCAATTTTTTATAGCCTCTACACTCAAATCTTTTTCTAGTTGTTTTTAGATTTTCAATAAACACATTGGTATCACTACAGTTCCTGCGCATCCTCAACATTTCTCCATAGGGAATGTTGTTGACGGTTGTCTTAGGGTGCGCACTTGTGGCGTGTAATACACTATTACTCTCTGTAGGTTTTCGATACAGCTTGCTTTGTAGTTTATCACCTTCCACATAGAACGTAATGTCCAAAAAATCAATCTGCTCAACAGAGTGGTTCATTGTGAGAGCCACATTATATGGATTCTTATTGAGGAAGTCATAGTATTCTTGTAACCCCCCAACTGAGCCACTCCACAATAAAATGATATCATCAATATATCTCCCCCAGAATATGATGTTATTTATCCAGGGGAGGCATATTTTCCCCATGCATGTTCTCTTTCCCACCAACCCATAAACAGTCCTGCGTACGATGGTGCAAATTTTGCCCCCATCGCCGTCCCCTGGAGTTGGTGGTACCACTGTGTGCCATGAAGGAAGAAGTTTTTTGATAAAATCAAATCCGTCATTTCTAATAACATTTCATTGTGTTCAAACCACTCAGCAGTTCTATTTTTCAGAAAATGGCCTAGTGCACGAAGACCCAAATCTTTCCTGATACAGGTATACAAACTGGCCACATCAAATGTAACCAGATGTAACCCCTCACTCCAAACAATATCCTCAAATTTATTGAGGATATCTTTGCTATCCTGTATAAATGCAGGTACATTTTTCACTATTGGTTGTAAGTATGTATCCACATATTCCGATAGTCGCTCTGTTGGAGAGTCAATTCCTGCAATTATTGGTCTCCCAGGGGTGAAATCTCCCCCTTGTGTATTTTTGGTAATACATAAATACAAGGATAGCTGGGTTTACTAACCCTCAAATAACTCAATTCACCATCTGTCAAGAGACCCTTTTCACTCCAGTCCAAGAGTTTCATGTTAATATGAATTGTCAAATCAGGTATGGGGTTAGATTGGATCATCTCATAGCAAGCAACATCCATTAGTTGCCTTGCTATCTCACCCATATAATCACATTTATTCATAACAACCACGTTACCACCCTTATCGGCTTCACGTATTATTATATTTTCTTGATCACATAGGGTGTGTAAAGCCTGTTGTTCTCCCCGAGTAAGATTAAATGGACCCTTATCCCTGTATTGATCAGAGTTTAATAGTTTGTGAAAGTCCTCCGTTACTCGCGCATTAAACAGATCTATTTTAGGATGGGAAACTTGAGGTGTAAATTTGGATCGTTTTTTTAAACCACTATCAATATCAAGCTTGTTATTAACCCCCAATTCCATATTTAGTTCTTGCCGAGTAATCTGTGTATCATCATTCAATGACATCAATACATGGATAGTATCCACCTCCCCCACAGTATACTCCGTAAACTCGGGGTTGGGGACATCAAGCAAATTACATCCAGAATTTGTATGAAAGAAATGTTTTAATTTCAAAATCCTCCTGAACTTATGTAGGTCAACAATCACATCAATAATTTTACAAGTTTGTGTGGGACAAAAACCTAGTCCTTTTCTCAAAACATTGCATTCTTCATTACTAAGACTGTGATTTGAAAGATTAACAATTGACAAATTACAATTATTTTGCTCCTGAGTATTTAACCAACCCTCTGTTGGCTTCAAAATTAAAGCCGCATTTATTTCCTCCTGGATGAGCGAAGGTCCACCGCTAACTTTGGCAATTCTTTTTTGTTTTTTGTGCCAGGCCCTGCCTCCCCGCCTTGTCTTGCATATCTTTTTGCTTGCACATTGTTGAGGCGTAGCCTCTCTAGCTCCAATAAAAAATTGCTCTTTTCTTGTGGTACTAATATATCATTTTTCTCACTCACTAGCGGAATGCTCTCTGTAGAAGTGAGAGAACCACTGCTGATTGATCTTGAATCAGAAATGTCCTCCCTACTTCTCTTTGTTGACTCTGTACTTTTCACAGTATCAAATTTCTTCGCGAAGGTATATATTCTACCATCACGATAATCTTTTTCATCTCTTTGAATCTTTTTCGCTTTCTTGTCTCTCTGATACAACTGGTATTCTTCCATCACTTTCTCAAGAATCTCATAGTTCTTTTTAACCACTTCAGTAAGTGGATTGGCCTCTATCTCCTTTTCTAACATATCTATCTCCACTAATAGGGATGCTGCTTTCTTTTCTGCATGTATTATTAATATTTTCATCATAGTTGCTGATGAATGTGATAAATTATCTTCCCATTCCTTTAGGAGAAGTTCATCTAAATCCTCAAAGGTCGGGAAGATCAAAATCCTCAAACCTCTGGGAACCCTATCATTATCAAGATATTGCTGTAAAGTAATACCGTCCCACCACCTCGCGAGTTCTTGTTTTTTCAATCTCTCAAGCTTTTGGAATTGGGATTTTAATCCCCCCTATAGTAAGATCACCAGTTGTATTTTTAGTTAATTTCTGTGAGGAAAATAGATTCGAGGCAAATTCCTCCCTCCTATCTTTGAATTTGGCCATTTTTTGTTCTTCCTAGAGTTTCAAAAGTCTAAAGGGCAAGGGAAAAAAGGGAGTGCAACAAGGTCTAAATAATCTAAAAACAACAAGGAAACAGCCAACCTATACAAAAACTCCCGGTTTTTGTGATGCACCTGCCACCCTTTATTTCCCTCCCAATAATTAGTATCCAACGTAGAGCCTTATACTCTCATTGTGTGCAACTCCGCTGCCCCTGCCGTTCCTCTAGGGGCGGTTAGAAAAACCAAAATACAGATATAACAACTGCAGGTTGCACCACTTTGCAGAAAAGTCCATATAAAGTAAATACAAATACGAATGTCCGTCCAGTATTTGAAATGACAATGGAATCTTTATTCTTCTTTACAATGATGTCAAATGTAAAACAGCCACAACAGCCAACGCGTTTCGTTCTATCCCAAGAACTTCATCAGGGCTGTAAGATAACGTTTAAAAATATAAAATTTGTTTTAATACAATGCATATTACTAAATTTATAATACATTACAGACATCCAATAAACAAACAACATGAAAACATAAAAAACATGTGAAAGAATTCACCTAAGCCCAATATTGACAAGGCTCTTATATAAAACCTATTACCTCACACTTGACAAAGTATTTTCTTTTTTTTTCTCAAGAAAGAAAGAATATTAACATCATTCACTTGTATCGTCTATCTGTCCTTAACCCAAATGTCCTAAATATATTTTAACAAAGATGATAATTTATACAATACAATCCTATTTTAAAACCACCAGTGTAAACAACAAAAAACATTAGAGAGAGCATTCCCCATATTTCTCTATTATCAAACATATATTCAATCTGAAACCAAGAACTACATCCTATATTAATTGGCAAATTTTTTATCAAGCCCCCAATCTGTTAAGGATAATACACCTACCAAAATATATTAAATGGTTCCAAAGAGTTGACCAAGCAATTGTATATCAAGTTTTCAAGTGTACTCCACTGGCCAATCACCATAGACCACCAATTTTTCTTTTTAGTTTATAAGGTACTACAGGCAACGACTACATAAGTCGTAATAATGCCTGTAAGAGATGTTTGAAAAAAACAAGAATATATTTACAAATGATGAACAAAACTACCTGCATATTCTCAAACACTGAAAATGTCCAATATGGAAGACCACTCGCTTACCTAATAGTTGAACTGCAACCGACCCAAATCCGGCTCGGAGGCTCTAATATATAAAAAGGCTGATGTGCCTGCAATATAATTTACGATACCATGAGAAGCCAGCCATAGTATAATATAATGTTCAAGACTTGATGTAAAAAAGTACAATATACAGAAATGACTTCTTAGTTAAATTAAAATTAAAGATAACAATATCAATTAAAAACGACTATAGTCCCCTAGAGAGAAAATAAAGATCTCTATCTAGATCTAAAGCCAAAACAATCACATTTATATAATGCCTTATAATGGTTCAAACAGGCATTTCCAGTCGCCCCACGCCCGCCCAAGAGGAACTATGAAGCCCCATAAAGGCGTCACATATAGTACATCGTTTCGATCAAAGGCTCATTGTGAATGATACCTTGAAATAATCCCAAGAACCATTCACAATCATCCCTCACTGTGTTTTCAAAAAGGGAAACACATTACACCACACCCCATTTTCTTAAGAAGAGTGTAGTGAGCAGTGTATCCTGAAATAGTCCTAAGAACCATTCACAATCATCCCCCACTGTATTTTCAAAAGGGAAAAACATTTACAACAACCCAGTATATTAACAAAAGTGTAGTGAGCGGTGTGTCCACAGCCCACCTACACTAGGCGAAAAAATCTATATATAGCCCACCTATTTGAAACAGGAAGGAAGTAACTAAGTCTAATAGAAATTTGAGCTTACCAAAGAAATCTGCTCCTGCACGACGTAGCCGAAAAGTAGTTCGTTTGAGACGCAAGAGAAAGCCCCACTAGAATCTGTCCTTTATAAGCAAAACCGTTAACCGCCAGTATCACCTGTGTCATTAGCACAAGGGAAGGTCTAACAACAAAGTATCTTAGTTCCCTTCATATTTTAAAAAGACGATCGTAAAAATAGTCAGCAAGATATTATATAGCTTTCAATTCATATTATACCACCCAAACGCAGCACAAGACATGTAAAATCTTACGTCTTACAGACGCCATTCCTCTTACAAGATATAGTAGTCATTCTTCAAGATTCCAGTGTATTTTACGGTATCCCCTTATTACGTTATGTTCACGCATCCAAGTGTAACAATTATCAGGTGTTCAATCAGCATTGTTAATACTTAATTCCCTAAATCTGCCATGGAAGATTCAGGTCAAAGAGATAGCTCCACCAGCAAAAGCGCGGAACACAATCTACCTCACAGTCCAAGTTCGAGTCTCCTCCATGCCGTCAAAAATGACAACAATTTTATTCATTTATTTTGTTATATATCCAATCCTAAGGATAGTCAGCAAGATATTACAAAAATTTCAATTCGTATTGTACCACCCAAACGCAACACAAGACATGTAAAATCTTACATTTTACAAACGCCTATCCTCTTAAAAGATATAATAGTCATTCTTCAAGGTTCCAGTATATTTCATGGAATCCCCTTACTACGTTGTGTTAACGCATCTAAGTGTAACAATTATCAAATATCCAATCAGCATCAGTAATACTTAATTCCCTAAATCCACCATGGAAGGTTCAGGTCAAAGGTATAGCTCCACCAGCAAGCGCGGAACATAGTCTACCTCACAGCCCAAGTTCGAGTCTCCTCCATGCCATCACAAATAACAACAATTTTACAAAGCAGTAGTTTCTGAACCACACCCCATTTCTCTCCAAAATCTGCTTCATAACGGGTCAAAATTATGTACGATTTTATTCAATTAGATCCTTGGCAAGTATGGGAGCAGGCACATTCCAACCATATCTACTTTTGATTTAGCAGCCCATTGATATCAACTCTGTTTTAATTTTAATCCAGAGGCTGGCCACATCCCACTCTTAATTGATATACAAATCCAGGACATATAGCATTCCAAGTAACATTTATGCCAAAATTAGGATAAAAATTACATCAACATAAATGGCTGCTTCAATATTGGTAACAATGTTTGAAATCTCTTTCCTACATATTTAGGCAGAAGGGAGGATGAACATTTTAAAATACAACAACATAATTACCAAGAGATGTTTCCAATGACAACCATATTGTCTGTATAATCACAGAAAGTAGTGTAATTCCTCATCAGTATTGTGTCCCAACTTGGTACATCGTAACCGGTAAATCCAGCCCGCCTCATTTTGTCGAAGGGACCGTTCCCTATCCCCCCCCTAGATCTCAAGGGTATGTGATCTATGCCATGGAACCAGATTTCTGCTCTACCTCCATTACACTCACGCATATGTGTAGTCATTGGATATCTGCTATCCTGATGACGGATTGCCCTTATATGTTCCTGGATTCTAATTTTAAGTGCCCGAGTGGTACTGCCCACATAAATGATGTTACAATAGCATCCAATTATGTATGTAACATAAGTAGTTTTGCATGTTATAATTTGTCGCATTTTATAAACCCGAGAGGTATTATAACAGAATTCTTTCAGTCTATTTTTGCCATATTGGCACACACTGCAATCTGTACATGTAAAAAAAACATTCACTTGTGATGGCAGCCAAGTCTTTCCTGTCCTTCTTGGTTGCACATAGCTGGGGCACAACATGTCTCTTAAAGTTCTTCCCTTTCTGTAGGTCACTTTGGGTTTAATCGAAATTTCCCCCTTAACTCCTGGCACTTCCTGTAACAAACTCCAATGTTTATATAGAATCTTATAAATATCTTGACTATGTTTATTATACTTCGTAACAAAGTTAATAGAAGTATGAGTAGATAAACCAACATTAGCAGAGCCCTGAACTTGCATTGTAGATTCCCTTGTTCTCTGTATTACTCTCTTCTCCGCATTGTCCAATATCAATTTTTTATAGCCTCTACACTCAAATCTTTTTCTAGTTGTTTTTAGATTTTCAATAAACACATTGGTATCACTACAGTTCCTGCGCATCCTCAACATTTCTCCATAGGGAATGTTGTTGACGGTTCTCTTAGGGTGCGCACTTGTGGCGTGTAATACACTATTACTCTCTGTAGGTTTTCG
>CAWUFW010024157.1:0-64802 GCA_963921515.1 Calotriton arnoldi
TTCACTAAAAGATGCATTTTATCATTCTGAGTCCAGGCATACTAAACTCGAATTTCTACCATGTTCCCGGGGTCAGTTAGGATTATATACTGTAATAATCAAAACCGCCCGTTCTGGCCTAGGGGAACAGGTAGCCTTGCAATAGTGAAAAACGAACTAGGCTGTAATTCACTATCAGGACATGCCGCACACACCCGGGCATGTCCTACCTTTCAGCGTACAACGCACCCTGCCCACAGGGGTACCTTGGGCCTACCTTAGGGGTGACTAACATGTAGCAAAGGGAAGGTTTAGGGACTTGCAAGTGTGTGCACTTGCCAAGTCGACATGGCAGCCCCAGGCTGCGCACAGGCTCTGCGGTGGCAGGCCCGAGTTACACTTTACGGGCTGTTTGCGTGGGTGGCACAATCCAGTGCTGCAGCCCACCAACAGCATTTGGTCTATAGGCCCTGGCACTCGCAGTGCACTTTACAAGGGACTGACAGATAAACCAAATAGGCCAATCATGGAAACACCAATCCATAACACATTTTACACAGGAGCACTTGCACTTTCCCACTGGACCGCAGTGAGGAAAGTGCGCAGAATCATCACACCAGCAAAAACAGAGTCAAAACCGGGAGGTCAGAAAGCAAAAAGTCAGGGGAAACACACCAAAAGATGCCAAGTCTAACACACATGCATTCCGGGAACCGGCGGAATGCCCTGCTGATCCTGCCGTCTGATGACGATTCTGTATGGTGAATGGGGAGGGGATTCTCACTGTAAGGGTGCGTGGGAACGGGTCTGAAGCGGAAGATCCCAGGGATGTCTTTCATACTTCAAAGTATCTTTACTGTAATAAAGAATGTCTTCCTGCCATAAATGCGTGTATAAGAGGCCAGGCCTCAGAGATGCAGTTAGAGCACCTCGAGAAGATTCCCTGTTGGTCTGATCTGACGTGTTCTCCTCCGGAGAGAATAAACCTTTGTTTCCTGCCTTCCAGTCTCCAGCGCCTGCCTCTTCATTGATTCATATTTTGGAGAATAGAGGCGACATCGCCGGGCAATACTTAAGGTTATTCCATTCGTCGATTGCCTTCCTGTTTTACACTTCCCCTTTGCGAGTGGTTTACCACCTACTTGAAGTAGGTGGAAAACTGCGAGAGTTTTGCGGCCACAAATGCGGTTGCAAAACACTAGTACATAGCATGTTGACTCGCTATTAGGAAGGGATGCCCCTTCCTAACAGCGATAGTCGCAAATGCTATTTTGCGAGTCAGGGACTCGCAAAATAGCATTTGTACATGCTATTACCCTTTTTTGCGGCCGCAATCGGGAGGTTCTCCCGTTTGCGGCCGCAAAAAAGGGTCTTACATCTGGCCCCTAGTGGCTTAGTCAATACTTGTTCGATCTTGCATTCATTCTGTCCTGCATTCTCCCAGTATCTCTTGCCACACTGTTTAATAAAGTGACAATTACATTATTCTAAGCAAAGATGATTATATTTTCACCTTAGCTTTTTTCTCTTAATTGCAATTATTTTTCATCTTTTTTTCTGTCAGCACAGCCCTTGTTAAATTCTATTGATTGAATGGTGATGCTTTCTAAACTTTTCCTGCCCAGTACCTCTGACAGAAGCCATGGGTCAGATTTACTAACATGTCATGCAACGCAGTGCTGCAAGGCAACTTGCTGCACTGCATTGCATGAAAGGGAGACATCAGAAATGCTCCATATTTACAAAGATATGGAGCATTTCAGCTGCCTCCTTGTGCTGGTGGACTGTGTGCTGCCTAGTGCCTACGCAGGCACCCTTGCACCATGAGCAGGATTGTTTTTGTGCAGAAAGGGACACTTTTCCGTACAAAAACAAGTCTTAAAGGCATTTTCATTGTATCTATGTGTGATACAGAATGTATCACACGTAGAAAAAGGAAGTAACGAGAAGAAATAAAGATATTTCTCCTCGCTGCACCTGGATCTGGGATGAATACAATTTGATGCATTCCCAGGCTTAAAACTCTTTGTAAATCTGTGAATGCGCCAAAATCCATGGGTGGATGCGTGGGAGCGCCCTCACTCTACCTATGGAATGCCTCACTGCTGCAAGGTAACGCAAGGCATCAAAATGCACTGCCTTGCATTATCTTGGATTTACTAAACCACCAAGAGCCACACAAGGTGGCTTTGCATGGCTCAGTAATTCACAGTTAAGGGCTTATGTTGACTTGCGTCACTTTGCGTAATGCATGGGCAACGCAAGCCCTTAGTAAATCTGGGCCCACGCTCTGTCACCTAAAAGGAAGTAGTTTTGACAACTTTCAGCAGTCATTGTTCTCACTTTGAACACCACTACTGACGACTGTGTTTTTTTGGGCGTATCCTAGTGTGCTTGAACGTCTCTGTGACACAATTTTAAATTAAAAAAAGCCCCCATATTGGTGCAATTTGAGCATTAGGGGAAGGGAGAGTAGTCTACATAACTGTTTAAAATTGCAGTGCTGAAGGGGTTTTAATGACCCAGCACTTGAAGTTGGCTTCATGCTCCACTGGACAACTCTAAACTAACAAATATGTTTTAATAAAATACAATTAAAACGTACAACACATTATATACCAGTAAAAGTTTGCTGGCACTGAGGTTCATTTTCATTAGTCTTATGATTCCAAGACAGTGTCCTCGCTTCCCTTGTCACACATTTACCTAGGCTTGAATACAGATTGACAATATTAATGCCTTGCGGTTTGGCTATCACCTCTTTGACTTGTGTAAAGAATTAAAAAACTGAGAAGCTCTTAGTATTTCTTAAATACGAAGATCGGCAAATATAAGCTAAGCTGTTAATCACAGAAGGAAAGGTGGAGTAATCAGCAAAAGTCAGAACTATGTTTAGTGAGTTGAGAGATGTGATATTGGAGGCTGTAGTCTGAATTTCAATGATGTGTGCAGTATGTAAAGGGCAAAGTACTGCTTGGAGGCTTTATGCTTCATCAACTCATTCTGAGACAGCCGATAAGTCAGGAAAAAGGCATGCACAGATGCGCAATAATTGCACTATGCCTCAATACAACCTACTTCTTTTGTGGATCCCATGCCTATGCCTTTTTTTTTTATTTTGTAAACTTTAGGAATGCAAAACAGCACAGAGGAGGCCCACGAATGGCACAAGCAAATCACCAACTTGCTTCAGAATACCGCTAAAAGACCCTAGGCCTAGTCTCATCCCTAGACCTCAGGTAATCCTTTAAGGATAGTACAAAGCTGTAGCATATGATTCAGTAGTTGACAACCATAGCCGTAGCACATTTTTTTCTGACAGTGCAAGAAAACTAAATTATAAAAAAGAAATGACAAGAGAAAATAAGCAATTTGGGGTGCATATATGTAAGGATAACCTGGCGCAGGAAGCTAAGAAAGACAAAGGCCGCCTTCATGATGAGAGCTGGGCTGGTGACCCCCAAATCCAAAGCAATTTGAATCATATTAATCAAGCTGGTTTCTCTAAAGAATATCCGACTCACTAACTCTCGCTTGGTGGATTGGCACAAGCAGCAAGAGCGTCCTCACAGAAAACATCATGTGCTGCATGTGGGAAACAGCAAAATAACTTTATAAATATGAATTACATGAGTTAGAATTTGTAAACCTATTTAGTTATAAATAATATAATGTATGGAGTGCGCTGATGCATAAATCAAGAAAACAACCTGTAGCGGTCAGGAATTATTCCCCCAAAAAATTGCCGTAAGAAAAGATAGAAACTCAAAAATGAATATAGCCATGCGCTGGCAGGTGACATGCAAAGCTGTGCTTCTTCCCTGTTAAAGCCTTTGGAGGACTGTGACCTAAGCATTCTTTGTAGCTGACATAGCATGTCAGACAGGTGGATCATTTCAGTCAAAGGTTTAGCCTTCTGGAGGTTGATGATCCTCAGCAGAGTAAGGCTGGAAGCTGTAACAAAACATGATTCAACCCCCTATCAACAATCTGATCATATTTGCAAGTGCTATTATTGATCCAGTACTCTCAGCCTTGAATGTATGACCCTCAAAGAGAAAAGCGCTAATGCTTGACTGAATCTCCTAGCCTTTCACAATAGTTAGAGAAGCTGGCATTCAGTTCATTTTTTAAATACTAAAGGGGTCATTATGAAGTAGGGCGGATCGCCGCCGCCCGTATGGCGGTGGCGATCCGCCCGCCATTTTCATCTGCCCGCCTCACATTTCCCCCCCGCCATATTACGATGGCGGTGGGGACCCAGGCGGACGGAAAGACCGTCCGCCAGTTTTCCGCCGGTAGGCAATGCGCCCGATTGCCTACCGGGCGGAAGAGGCCTGCAATATGGTGGCGGTGCCTTGCAGGCACCGCCATCCATATTACGATGATGGCGGTCTCATGCCTTTCCATGGTGGAGACCCCGCCATGGAAAGGCATGCGGAGAATGCCTTTGGAAGCCCGTTGCGGGCCCCCAGGTGGTTGGGGGGGTGGGTGGCTGCACTTGGGGGGTACCCATGGTACCCCTGACATTTGCATGCACAAGGTGGCAGGCACTGCGCGGTGCCTGTCACGTTGTGCATGCAAATGCACAACATGCCCTTTTAACATTGTGGCGGGTGCTGAATACAGCACCGCCTTCCACAATGTTAAATATACCGGATGCGACCGCCATGGTGGCGGTCGCATCCTAATAGACACGGTGAAACCGCAGCACCTCTTGCGGGCGGTCCCTTTTACCGTTGCGATGGCGGGCGGACTTTGTCCGCCCGCCATCATAATGACACCCTAAATGATTACCTTGATCACCATCCATTTCGAAATCTTGCAATCTCAGCTCTGACACAGCTCTGCAGTAGAGTAGCTAGACACTTTGCTGCCCATGGCGGTCCCTGCCTTTGCCGCCCCGCGGTGGCCGCATGAAAGAGCGGGGCGGTGCTGGCCATTCCTGCATTGTGAGAGCGGGGGTGAGGCCGCCGGCCCCAAAACTCGTGCCGACTGTGGGCGGACCGCCCCGCCGCCCTCCCCTTGCTAAACCACTGCAGCTCTGACACAAACTGCTGGATTGCTACATCATGAATATTTTGTCTCCATGCCATAATTTAAGCCAGTACTCATCACAGGTGTGGAAGTCTGTGAACGACTCTGTGGATTTGATTTTCGTGAAACTTCTAGATCATATTTTGATGATTCCCAGTGCAGGAGGAGATACTTTTGACATTCTTGGTTGTTGTTTAAATCTGAATCCGGTGAAACTGGAAAACACGAACTTCACGTTCATTTTAGATTAGAGAACTGTATCTCATGGATGGACACGAGTGACTGATATACCAACTTAGTAACAGAGTACACATTTTTTTAATAGGTCTGGGGATATTTTTCTGCTGCCACCTATATAAAAGAGTTGCGTATTTGTATGTTTTATTATATTCTGTTTGAACTGTTTGATTGTCATTGGGTTCTTTGAAGTAGACTCAATTTGCCGATTTACTAGTGGATCTGTTGTTGCTTTCCACACATTCATTTGTTTATTCTTTATCAGATCGTACAGTGCAAACGATGTCTTATTAACACTTGGCTCCGGGACATTATCTGGACCTGTAGTGGTATAGTATTTCAACTCCGGCGTCAGCTACTACTGATGCAGTACGCTCCCGGCCTCAGGCATAAATGAATGGATGTCCTGCCACTCCGGGTGGAGTACAGAAATATAGCCCTGAGTATATGTTGTTTGTATTGCGCACTGTCAGGTGCGGCCGAATCGACGGGCAGGGGTGACTCTTCCGCAATGGCGGAGGAGTGTCGCCCCACTGTCTCAGAGCCAGCAGGTGATAAATGAAACAATATTCTATCATCGTTTTATTTTTCACCTGCTGGCTGAGCCAGCGTGCGTAGGGAGAGGAGGGCCGGGCCAATGGGAGGGGAGGAGGACTGGTTTGTGCACTTCTAAGTGTGCATGTGGGTTTGGCCCGCCATCTTAGGCCAGCCAAATACACATGACACTTAGGTTTCTCCAACTGGGATGTACTGAAAAGCCAGGTTGAAGAAACAGCACAGACTCCCTGTTCTGAGTAAAGGATCAAACCAACCCGCTCAGGCCAATCCCTTCGCTGCTCTCAAAGCATGCGAACAGCGCGGGGATTACACAGGAAGTCTGTGATGCTGTCCCAGTGTCTGCTGGGACCAGGAAGAACACCAAGGCGCGATGCGGGAGCCAGCCGGCAAGTTCCTTTTTTAAAAATTATTATTAAACCTCCCCCGCCCTCCACCTCCTGGGCTCCCCCAGTGCCCCCTCAACCTGCCCACCTCTTTTTGTTTGTGGCTGCCGCCACTGTCACCAGGCATGCCTGCCAGCACCACAGTGCCTACATTTTCCATCCATTCATGACAGGATATTGCTGTACTCTTATATAACACTATACCTGACAGATTAGACAACTATAAAAGCTTCAACATGTTGTAAGCACAGCCGGACACACTCCAGCACTCACATTAAGTATGTCAGCTGACACTTGGTGCTCTGTTCTTGGGAATATACGGGTTGATCATGCAGTGTACTATATGTCATGAACCAAAATCAGAGACCTTATCAGCCAGTCTTTACTTTGCTAGGCCCTGATGACACTTCATATGCCTGATTACCGATTACTCGCCATCCTGATAGACTTATTCATTGCTCGACTGGATGTTCTACGATGAAGCACAGCACCTAGTGAGGGTGTGGAGTTATGTCCTTTCTTAATCATTAACCACAGGACAACTGAAATGAATTCCGAACCATAAAGACCAATGAGTTTGTAGGTATATCCATTGTTCAGACAAACACAGGCGATTGTGGAAATGTCTTCAATCTCTTGACACACTAATTCCCCAACCCATTCTTACAATATAAAATTGCAAACCTTCCTGTTTGACCTGACATTGTTGGGGCGGTCTTCCCCCAAACATTTTGTCTCCTTCTCCCCTCCTGTTTTGCTGATTTTTTTTAAATTAGCCCTAAGACTTTGTGCACGTTGCCACTGCTAACAAATGCTAAAGTGCTGATGCTCACTCCCTAATACATGATAAAATTGACTTACACCTGATTGGCACATTTAATTTAATTATAAGTCCCTAGTAAAGTGGTATAAAATATATACCCGTGGGCCAGAGCACTTATTGTGCCACCCACTTAAATAGCTCCTTGCACTTTTGTCTCAGGCCTGCCATTGCAGCCTGTGTGTAGTTTTGAACTGCCAATTTGACCTTGCAATATAAACACATAACCAGGCCTACAAATCCCTTTTATACAATTATGTCACCCCTAGGGTAGGCCCTGGACAACCCATTGGGTGGGGTGCAGTGTATTTAGAAAGTAGGACATGTATGTTTAAGTTTTACATGTCCTGGTAGTGAAAAACTCACAAACTTCTTTTTCACTGCTGCAAGGCCTGTCTCTCCAATAAGATAACATTGGTTTAACTTATCACAATTAATAAGTGATATCGTTTTTGGGGGATTAGGTAAAATTATGACATTTTGTATCTAATGAATTGTAATTTAAAATCCTCTTTGTGGTAATGTCGGATTTTAAGTCACAATTTTACAAATGCCACTTTTAGAAAGTTGCCATTTTCTTTTCCTAAACATTTGGTACCTGCAGCCTGTTTACTGGGTCACATAACCATGTGTATTTGTCAGTTGGCCTTTGCGTATTCCTCCTAGACAGCCACACAATAGAGGGACTGGTGTGTTGGCAGGATGGACCATCCTGGCAGAGTAAGGGGGCGGAGCTGTGCACAGCCTCACTTGTACTTTAAAGACACTGCCTCATCTCACACACAAATAACTTCACACTAGTCTATTGTGACTGCAGACAGCCTGGGATCAGGACAGGTAGGCAAGACATTCCAGACACTTCTTTGAGGGAAAGCTCCAGAAGTGTCTTCCACTTCAAAGCTGGCACCAGGTAAAAAACTGGGACTCTCAGACCCATTCTCAGTTCACTTCTGGACCTGCAGAAGGACTCTCAGAGGACTGCCCTGCTGCCTGTGGCCTGCTGTGTACTTCAGAGGACTACCCTAGTGCAACAAGAAAACTGCCCTGCTTCTCGATGCTTGCCTTGTATGCTTAGAGGACTGCCCTGCTGCTTAAGACCTGCATTCCTGCTTGAAACCAGGAGTTTCACAGTTACTCCAAGGGCTAGTTTGTTTGTTTGTTTATATGTTTATATAGCGCTCGATTGCCGTGGCGTCTTGGCGCTAGAGTGTATGGACAGGATCAGTGTACTATGTTAACCGAGGACTTAGGCGGAAGTAAACAACCATGTTTTTAATCCTTTCCTAAAAAGCTGCAGGTTAGGTTGAAGTTCATGGCCGTAGGCATTTTATTCCATAGCTTTGCAGCACACTGTGATAGGCTGATAGGTGATAGTTGATGGGCCTTCTGATCATAGCCTTAGGGACAGGGGACAGAAAAGGCTCCAACCATCTTGAACCCACACCTGGACCAAGCCTGAGTGAGTCCTGACCCTTCAAGTGGTGACCCTCCAGTCCTGGACCCTTGGAAGTGGTGTTAAAGATGCCCTAGTAGCCCAAATCCAAAACATGCTTAAAAACTGCTATGAGAACTGAGAGAAGCTCAAAACCAACCTGCTTGTCTATCCGCCCTAGGTACATCGCCAGTTGGCTTGGCTTCACGGCAGCTCCCACTACATTCTTCTCTGCAGCACCAGATCCTGTTCAGAGGTCCTTCTCCAAAGCCGTATCCGGCCCCCTGGAACTCTTGTCGACTACAACCTCCAGCTTCGTCCCACTGGAGATTTTCAGCTTCCATTAAAGAGACTAAGGGGCAGATTTACTAATATTTCACACAACACAGCAAGGCAACTTGTTGTGTTTTGTGAAAGGGCAACATCAAAATGTGCCATATTTGCAAAGATATGGTGCATATCTGCTGCCTCCTTGTGCTGGTGCACTATGTGCTACCTAACGCCAAATCAGGCACCCTTGCATTACAAACAGGATTGTTTTTGTGCAAGAAGGGACACCTTTGTTATGATCTGGCCATTCTGAGGTTCATGCTGTGCCAGGTTCATGCCGAGCCTCCTCTCAGGACACATGGGGTTGGTTGTGCTGTTCAACAACCTTCCCGCATGCACGCCTGGGTCTGTCACTTCAACTGCACATGTTCTTGAGGATTTGGCTGTGACGTTAACAGCCATACCTGTATTGCCATAGGCTTGGCTGTGATGATTCACAGCCTTACCTGTAGTGCTATAGCCTTGGCTGTGATGCTTCACAGCCTTACCCATCTCCTGCAATATGTGGTGTTATGTTGGTAACAGTGCTCTGCAGGATACTCCATAATATTAGGAATGCCCATTTTGCTAGCCCACTGGCTTAGTGGGTCCGTTCTGTGCAGCAGGGCCGTCATTTGTCCTTGCTTATTTTATTGTGTGTTCTCAGCTCGTCTCCTCTCCTGTGCATTTCCTCCTACAATGTCTGGTGCGACCTCACAGGATTTTCACAATAGCGAGATCCCGCGAGACAAAGTGAACTTGCTGTCGCCATCTTAGGAGGAATTCATTATTGTGGTGCGGAGTGGGGCGGACATCTGAGGCTTGAGTTTCCGGTAGACATCCTGAGAACTTAGCGCAGCTTGCAGGGAATGGGGCGCCTGTCTGGTGGCAATCTACAGATCGCAGGGTCATGGTATTTCCCGTTTAACCCTCAGAATCCTGGTAAATCACTTCAAGGGTATTTTGTGATTCAGCAATATATGGATATCAGATGTACTCTTGTGACTCAGCAATATATGCTTGTCAGATGTACTCTTGAGACTCAGCAACTTATGCATATAAGAAGTAGGGTATTGGGAAGTGAGGCACCTTGTTGATTTTCTGGACATTGCTACTCAAGATTTTATTCTGGCAAAAGAGGGAAAGGTAACTCTGATTTTGTTGTATTTTATGTTATTCCTTTCATGAATATGTCTCAAAGCATGTGAGATGTTCTAGCTTTGATCTGCTTTAGTTCTCGTTACCAGAGAGCCTAACTACCTCCTATGACCAAATAACTATTCCTCTCGTATGTAACACAGCTAATTCCATGGGCAATTATAGTATGTGATCAAGGCCAACTGCGAGCCATAATATCGGGCCTGTATGAACCTCCCTCAGAATCCTCCAGGAAGAGGAACTTCAAGAGCAAACAAATATAAGGATTACCTTTGTGATAAGTCTTTACATGTATTCCTACCCGCAGTACCCTCCCTTAAACCCTTCTCCTCATCTGGCAACTCCGAACCTCTGGTCAATTTGTATTTAGAAGAGTTTGTGCTGCTGGAAGGTGGGCATCTAGAAGGTACTGCACCCAAGGGACATTGGGTCGTAACATACTCCAGATGTCCGTTCCTGCACAAAACAATCCTTAAAGGCATTTTCCTCTTTCTATGTATGATGCTGAATGCATCACACATAGCAAAAGGAGGTAACAAGGAGAAATAAGAATATTGTTTGGATGAAGGATGTATTACATTTACATTTCGGCACTTGTGAGTCACTAGAAATGTAAAATGGGTGGAACTGTAAAAAGTAAGATATTTTTAACATTAAGAGATACTAAAATTCAAACCTCTAATACGTTAACAGGAAGAAATTTTGAGAATCAAATATGGAGTTAAATCATTAATTGCAATGAGCAAGTGAAAAAAAGTTGTTGTTAGACTTTATATTTAGGAGGCAGATTCTGCAGGTTTGGCACTTTAACCAATTGATTAACACAGGACTATACGTTCCAGGTGTGAAAAACTGACTCATTTGAGATGTGATCTTGTTGATCATTAAGGTATCAATCTAAAATAATACCGAAGGAAACTATCAAACTCTTGCTTCTAACCTCCAATTCAGTGGTAGGATGGAGGTAGCGATCTCTCTAATGGTGCAAAGATGGCCTCCACCTCCATTTCTAGTCCATCATGTACTTGCCACATTAAGAAATAAAAAAGAAACATCATATAAGAAGAGCAGTATTAGAAAAATTCTCTGGCAGTAGAATCTTGCCATGTTACATCAAATCACCTTTAAGCAGGAGGCCGGTGCATTCCTCAATCTGCCACGTTGTAACTTCTCTAAAACCCTAGGTCTCATCTGCTTCCAAGTCACTTGACATGGACAGAAACATAGGTGCCTTTCTCCAAAAAACACCACTGATTAACAAGATACTCATCTGGGAGGGGCATAACAATGCCTTGCCAGGCTATTTAGTCAACAAGGTGTTACCCATTACTGAAGTTCCTTGGGCCATAAGGTTGTAGCTCTAGCAGCACACATATATCCTTCTGGAACTCTCTCTTTTCATTGCACTGCATTTTTATTCATCAGAAGACTTTATTGTATCCTCGAGTAACTTATCAGACTTTTTAATTGAGTGTATCGTAAACACCATCATAGATAATTTGGAGGTGCTATCTTGGGCAAATATCATGTGAGACACACAGAATTAGAAGCAGCCAGTAGTGTCCGGCCAGTCACAACTAAACTGCCCTCCATCAGACGCCAGTTTAACAAGCCAAGCAAAAGGCCAGCAAATATAGTCAAATAATGTTTGTTTAGAGCTCTATACAATTTTGGACCAGCAAGGAAAGCGTGACAGCTTTCAATGACCAAACAAAGGACTTAGAACATGTAGTGGTCAGCCAACCAGTTTTGGTAAAACAATTAACTGTTTATAGATTTCTTTAGTATTATTGGAGATAATTAGTCCCAGACATGGAAAGGACTCCCAAGTAGTCACTTCAGAGTTGTGAAATTTACTTCTGCTGAACATGAGAGTAGAATTAAACGTCTTAACATGCCAACAACACTTCAAAACATGGCTATTTCCAGCCAAAAAAGTTAAAGGCTATGTAAAGTTCTTCCAATCTAATTTTTTTGTGCTAAAAGGTTTGGTGAATGTTTTCCCAACAAATACCCTTAAATTCCATAAGCAAATGCAACAATACCCAACTCCATTACAATCAGTCCAGCGCCCCACCTTGACTTTTTATTGCTTTGTTTTGTTGCTAACCTAATCAGTGATTAAAAGACAGGTTTACTAAATTAGGTGTTATTCTTGCCCATCATTCTGACTTCAGTTGGTGAAGCCCAGTAGGATTGGCGAGAAGCACCGAGTAGCGGCGAAACCTATTGGGGTGCAGCCTGGAAGTCTAGAGAGCGACCCTGGGGCCTGACGCTGGTTCAACCGACAGCATGGTTCGCTGGGCCTGGGAGGCCCTGGGGAGAAGCAGTTGTCAGTGAAGGCCCCGATACCTAACCGGAGTTTCAGGTACCGGGGGGGGCGAGGAAGAGGGCGAGAGCAAGAGTATATGGTGTGCCCCCTCCCCCTGGAAGGTGTAAGGCAGAAGCAGGCCCAGACAGAGAGGAGAGCTGGGAGAGATAAGATCATGCAGCTGCCCTCATCCGCAAGGCCTGGAGGTCTGCCCAGTCCGCTGGGGAAAAAGTGAAGGAGTCGGGGAACACCGAGTGTCCCCCCCCCTGCGGCTACCAGGACTCTGAGTGATTAGGCTGCAGAAAGAGACTTGTCCGGGGCCTCCTTGTTGCGCATTGTCTAGAGAAGTGCCACACCCCTGGACCAACACCCGCTACGACGCACCTAAAACATACTTGCTGGGGCCCCTGAACAGTGGTGTGACAACGAGCCTTAGGGACAGACAGAGCAATGTGAAAGGCCCCTTGGCACCTTAGTGGGGTGATCTGAGGAGGAGTCTAGCCCATGGAGGTATCCTGAGTCCCCAGGTAGCCGGAAGGCTGTGACGATCCCTACCCCCCGTTTTCCTCCCTCCTCCCTTTCCTCCTAGAGGGGCGATGTGATGCAAAGTGAGCTCTCATACCGTGGCTGAGGTCTATGGACTGGCTTCCCGGTGAGAGACAGGGGGGATCACCCACCAGGCCTGCCCACAGAGAAACTGAGTTTCGCGGCCGAACACATGCTCTTTCCGCCCAGTGGGGGAGTCTGATTGGCCGCTTCCCTGCTGGGGCCCACCCGAGCACAGAGGCCTGATAGAAACCAACCACCCAGGCAATATGGCTAACGATGAAGACCCCAAGCCACCAAAACAAGGCAAAATGGACAGATACACGAAGCTGATGGACCCCCCATTCAGGACCTGATGAGGGGATGGTGAGTATGCCGGATAGCGCAGCACTCCTCCAAGCAATTAACACTTCATGGGATACCCTGGAAGGAAGAATAGGAGAGGTCCGGTCGGAGGTCTCCCTGCTCCGTCACAACCTCTACAACCTATCAGAGTGGGTGACACATGCAGAAAGTAGAATTTCAGAAATAAAACACTCATCCAAAGACCTCAACCAAGAAGTTGTAAATCTTCAAACTACCCTCAAGGACGTTGCCTGGAGGGTGGATAATGCCGAAAACCGAGCGATATGGAACAATCTGCACTTTGTGGGCTTCCCGGAGGGAGTGGAGGGCCCTAATATGGGGGTTTTCCTGGAACAATGGATGAGAGACTCCCTCCTGCTAGCGCAATTCTTTTGCTTTGTTATCGAACGAGCCCACAGAGCCCTGAATGCAAAACCCTGACAGGCGCACCACCAAGACCCGTCATTGCCTGCTTCCTAAATTACCAAGATCGGGCCATGATACTGAGAGAGGTGCGAGAACTTGGGGAGGTCTGCCATGCCCAGTTCAAAATCATGGTCTTCCCATACTATTTTAGGGGAATACAAAAATAAAGGCAATTTTTGACTTGATCAAGCAGAAACTGAGCGCGCTGAACATACAGTACATGCTGCTGTTTCCAGCAAAACTCAGAGTTATCTTGGAGGGGAAGGTGATCTCCTTCCAAACTCCTGAAAAGGCATGGGCCTGGATGGAGGAGTGCCCAATCTGGCGCAGAGACAGGGACACTCAAGAGACGCAGTTGAAGTCAACACTAGAGGGTGCTAAGCCCAAAACCCAGGGGTTGGAGAGAGGCTTTAGCAGGGGTGCTGTGCATAAACGATGAGTAAAGACCTCCCTCCGGTAAAGAAGGCGAACCTCAGGATCCAGGCTCTTGACTGATACGGAGCGAGAGCAAGCCTGGAGACGTCCTAAAGAAAACCAAACCAGACAAGTCTTAGAAAGATGCCACGTCAGACCAATCGGAACATGAATGCTCAACAGACTCTGACGATAACCACCCGCTAATGGAGGCGATAGCTAATCTGAAAGCGGTGACTTCACCTAGCGTCTCTTCAAACCCTGCAATGGACTCAATACATGACAAGGGAGATCCCTGATGGGCAGATTGAGCTTATTGGAGTACCGGGGTTGAATGGTCAGCACGCAATGGGCCCTCCTTCCCCCCGGAGATCCCCAACTATATCTGAGAAAGGTACTGTTTTATTCATTCACTTTTTGTTTTTCTACCAACAGGTCTCAGACTAAAGGTTCAGTGACCATCTGGGAGACCAGTTGAAGTTTTAGGGGGTGGTCTAAACTAGGGAAGGGAGGGCTACAGACCTCTCTGGCTTGATCTGCGACATGGTTGCCAGGTTGGTGAGTTGGGGGAAATGTGCAGAAGGCGGGAGAGAGTGGGGGGTTAGGGAGGGGGAGGAGTGGGAAACTAGATAGGGAGGGTACGTTGTTGCTACAAGTGAAACATGTTCAAGACTTATACAGGTGCAGATGATGTAACGTAGATGTTGGGCCCAGGTGAGCAAGATGACGGGAGGTACTCAATACTGTCGTGGATTGTGAATGGACTTGGTGACAAGGTCAAGAGAGGGCTGGTACCTAGGTAGACATAAACCTGATGTGGTCCTCCTTCATTCATTTGTGAGACTCTCAATGCAGTTTCCTGGGCAAAGGGGCATACACAACATTAGGGCACGTGGATTTTACCACAGATACCGCGGAGTGGCTGTCCTAGTCAGAAACACCCCCTTCCACATAGAGAAAATATGGGCTGAACCAAATGGAATCTACGTGGTAGTGAAAGGACTCTGGGGCCCGAGAGGGGGGGTACACTGGTCATCATGTATGCTCCCGAGCCCCAAAAAGTGACCCTAAATGCAGTGGCAGGGATCTTGTTGGAGGCAGGCTCCTCTGTTCACATTATTGGGGGTGACTTTAACGACGCTATGGACCTGTCCCTAGACCACACCAGCCCGATAAAGGGACCACAGAAGGAGACGGTTCTAGGGGGCTTCGCAGAGACCATGGGGCTCTCTGACCTTTGGCGCCGACATCACACCACTGACCGCATGTACTCCTACTATTTAGGAGCCCACAGGGTGTTTTCCAGACTGGACTACATCTTCACACCAGCTCGTGAAGTGATAGGGGTGAAAAGAACTGAATACTTTGCCAAGGGTCTGTCAGATCACTCCCTGCATTGGTTGACTTTCGGAGCCCAGATGTGTTGGGGGACCCAGGCCTGGAGATTGAAGGCCTGGGAACTGAGGAATTAAACGGTGGCCAGGGAAGTCAAAGTAGACACTGAACTATATTTTAATCAGAATAAAGACTCCGTAACATCCGCTCTGGTCCTCTGGGAGGCTTACAAAGTGGTACTTAGAGACAGGGCACAAAATATCTTAGCCCATAGGAAGAAAGGAAAGGTGCAGGAAATGGACACTTATGGGCAGACCTGAGGCACACTCAAATCCCAATATACTGCGCTCGATCGTGATAGTCTGCAGGGAGTACCAGACACTGACACACCAAGAAGTCAGAGCCACGATCCTATCTATGCAACATCGTCTATATGATACCGGGGGAAAAAGCGGGGCCACTGTCATCTTGGCTAGGTAGAAAGGCAGCAGAGGCCAGGTGGGTGACTAGGATCATACAAGACCATGGGGTTTCCTGTGTCACGCCTCCGGACAGTGCGAACGAGTTCGCACGATACTATGCTGTCTTTTTTAAAGCTCGGCCATTAGCAGACACCACTCAAATAGAAAACTACCAGGGAGAGGTAGCAATCCCAACCCTGTTGGGGGAAGAACGGCAGTCCTTAGAGGAGAATGTGGGCCTATTGGATATTGGCTGCCATTGGCAACTTAAAGACAGGGAAAAACCCAGGCCCTAATGGACTACCGGCTGGACTTTTTAAAAAAAACGCCGGACTCATGGGTCCATACTTGCTCAAGATGTTCATTGAAGCTAAGGAGATGGGTGCCCTCTGCTAGTCCTCTGCAGCGCCACTATAGTTGTGAGTCACAAACCAGGTAAGCCTACAGCACAATGCAGTTCCTACCGTCCGATCTCCTCCTAAACATTGAGATGAAAATACTGGCTACCATATTAGCCTCCAGACTCATACCGGTAATTAGTAAATTAATACACCTGGACCAATCTGGCTTCATGCCTTAAAGGTCGACCAGGCTCAACCTCCGCTGACTTTTTAACTGGCTCGAGGTGGTGGAAAATAGGAAAGATCCCTACATAATCCTATCCTTAGATGACGAGAAGGCATTTGATGTCGTCCACTGGCCCTTCTTAAAACAGGCCTTGGTCAAGTTCGGGTTTGGTCCAAAATGTATTGCCTGGATCGATCTTCTTTACAAAAACCAAGTTGCAAGAGTCAGAGTAAATGGTGAGATATCCACCAAGCTCCCCATAGAAAGGGGCACAAGATAAGGGTGGCCTCTATCACCCCTTTTATTTGCCCTTATGCTGAAGCCCTTAGCCTTCATTATCAGAGCACACCCGGACATATCGGGATTTAGAGAGAGGGAGGGGTAATTGAGTGATGAACGGATATCATTGTACGCCAACGATATCGTTCTATATGTAACCAGGCTGACTGAGATGCTACCTGATATATTCCAGATATTTCAAAATTATGGAGCTCATGTGGGCCACAGCATCAATTGGGACAAGACTAGCCTCTACCCGTGGGAGGCCCCTTCACCAAGAAAGACTGTCCTGGGCAGTTACGGATTGATTGGCAAGTCTTAAAAATTTCTGGGTGTTTATGAGACCTCCAATAAGCAAGCTAGCTTAGATCACAATATTCAGAGAGCAATTTCAGACTTTCACTGGGACTTTGAAAGGTTAAGGACGCTGCCTCTGACGCTATTAGGGTGAGTGGCCATGTATAAAATGTTTACACTCTGAAACTCCTGCACGTCCTCCAAAATACCTACCATAAGATCCCAAATGACGTGTTTATCAGAATAGACAGTGAAGTCTGGACGCTGTTGTGGAATTGGGGCCACCCTAGAGTGGCACTGGGAACATTGCAGAGGAATCAACATCAGGGCATACTATTGGGCAGCACACTTAATAGTGGTCAATGACTGGGGGTATATGCCCAGAGACCACCCAACATATGTGCTGGAAAGGACCCAGTTCCAGACTCGCCCATACTTACACTACTTATACCGGGGAATGGGATCAAAGAGCCTACTGACAGTGACTCAGATGATCATTGACACCTGGAAAGGGGTGGAGAGACTGACGAAATGGGAAAAGAGGTTGACCCGGGAGATATCCCTATTAGTGGGAACACATTTGAAGGAATGTTTTGGCAGTGGGTTACAATCGGAATCTCCAAGCTGGGTTACCTCATAGAGAGTGTGCACTGATCCCCTTTAGTTCCCTACAATGGAAATACCATCTACATAATACCCAATATTTTAAATATTTACAATTGCAACACGCCTGGCAGGCAGAGAAAGTCGTACTAGATGATATCCCGGAGTATGAAGCACTGGAAGGGAGTCTCCTCCAACATAAGATAGCTGAGAAAGTGATCTCATGGGCGTATAAAACTATCCTTAACAACGTCCCACATACCTGGACAAAACTGAAGGCAACATGTGCGGGCGAGGTGGGCGAATTTGTCAACATAGATTGGGAAGCGGCCCTGATGCACCCAAGGGAGGTGGCGGTCAAGTCCCGCCTGTGACTTATTCAGTTTAAGGTCCTGCACAGGGTATACTATGACAGGGCCTGTTTACATAGATTTAGTAGGGCAGTAGCCCCTAACTATCTAGATGTGGGGACGAGATTGGGGCATTCTAGCACCCAATGTGGTCCTGCCCCGTGATAAGCTCATACTGGATTACCGTTGTGGAGGAACTTAATAAGATACTGGGTGAAAGCCTGCCAATAGACACTAAATTCATCCTACTGGGGATATCCACGGAGCTAGATGTACCCAGAAGTAAGCTCTTCTAGTAATCTGGGCTTGTGGTGGCAAAGCGAGACGTGGCCAAGCACTAGGGTGCCCCTTAGCCGCCCACCCTTGGTGAATGGAAAGCAGGAATGGACCTCTATATGGTGGCCGAAAGAGTTACATATAAGGCAAGAGGATACATTAAGAAGCTCTGCAAAGTCACTACAACTTAGTGGAGATGAGCCCTCCTCTGCATAGTATCCCTGATTAATAAAGAATACGGAAAGAGGAACCTCTGACCCACAGGGGTTAGGCTGTGGTGGACATGCCAATACTGTACTGCATTATTGTAATGCTGTACAATTGTATGTTGAATCCCACGTAGCATTGTTAGTGAACGTGGTGTTTTGTATCATGTATTAGTCCAGAGAAAAATCTAATAAAAATATTTGTAAAAAAATCTATGAGTTGTAGTTTTGTGACTTGATTTTGTGTCCATCTCTATAATTAAGAAGATGCACAAAAATCTACACATATAAACAATTCTAGGTCTCATCGAACTCCCACTTACACTTGCAAATCATGTATAGCGTAAACATGTACAAAATACAGATCTAAAAATCTCTTCATATTATTTTTCACATCAAATTTGATCATTTCAGGAATATTAGCACTAATGTTGAATTTTCACATTGTGTGTAAAAACATTGTGAAAAGGTAAGTGAAAATATATATAGTTGCATACCCTGTGTGTGCTTGCGACCTTCCCATTGGCCACCTGAATTATGTGTTATGTTACGTTACATTACATTACGATATGTTATGTTATGTTATATTTGTAAAGTGCAACTCTGACCTGCGAGGGTATCCTGGCACTGAAAAGGTGTGTAGGTCTATCCTTGCCTACGGCAGGGTGTTAGTTGTATAGCCAGGTCTTAAGCTACTTGTAGAATTCAAGAAGAGAGGAGGAGTCTCTAATGTGAAGGGGGAGTTCATTCCATGAGCTAGGAGCAATGTAGGAGAACGCTTGCCCTCCGGATCTAGCTCTGTGTATGTGCAGCATGTGTGCGTGTGTGAGTCCTGAAGAGCAGAGGTGTCTGGCTTGTTGGTCGAAGGAGATGTGGCTGTTCAGGTAGGTGGGTTCTAAGTTGTGTAGTACCTTGAACATGTGGCAGCCATTTTTGTTGTGCCACAACACTTGTGAGTTAGTGCTCTAGCGCTAGTCCATGTGCATTGCCTTGGGATTTAAGCATGCTGATGCGTGTAATGCGCAGGGGACACAAGCAGTGGGCGCACCATTGGCGTGCCGAAGCCGTGTACCTAATACAAGCCCGTCTGTGCCTGTTCACGTCTGGAGGGCAGCATGGGCCAGGGATGCTGCCTGTTCTGGCCCAGGTAAAGAATGTTTGGCCTATTTAAGGCTGGCTCTACTGAATTGTGAGCAAGAAGTAAGAAGGGAAGGATATGATATTGTGGACCTTGGGAGTGCTGGGGCAATGTTGCTGCTCTCACTGTAATTGGTATGTGAGGAGTCTGGAGATTACCACTGAGTCGACTCCCAATAGCAGGGGAAAAGAGAATACAGGAGGCATGGTTTAGAAGGTAACTTTTCACTGAGCCTTAGTGAATGCCCGCTCCTTGATAAAACACTCCACGGAAACTAAAGAGTTGATTGGCACTGCACAGTTAGATTGTCTGTTCATTATAGACACCTTGGCAAAGGAAGACTCAGGCCCGGACTTAGTGGTAGCGACTCCCCAGGGGTATGCTATTTCAAGGCTAGACAGGAGCACCCAAAGAGGTGGGGGACTTCCCATAATTTTCAGGGACCGGCTGAATTATTCGCCAGAGCCAGTAAATACCCCTGATATTTAAGGATGTGAGTTGGGGTATTTTAAATTTCAAAACAACCTCACACAGACTCTGGCAGGGCTGCTGGTCTATCGCCCTCCTGGTCTAAAAAAACAGATCATCCTGAACTGGAACCAGGTGCTTGAACCCGTTATCTCCTGTAGTAATGTTACCATCTCATGGGATTTTAATCTCCATTTGGAAGAGAAAGGTGATAAGGATACCAGGGTTTTCTCAGATCTTATGAACAGCTTTGGTTTCTCTCAATGGGTTAATTCCAGCACCCACTCAGCTGGTCACACATTGGATGGAATCTTTACCAAACAGGATACCCTGGCAGTGGAAGACTCTCTTCGCTTAAGCTGGTCTGATCACCATTTGGTGAAGTTCAGAGTGCACAGGGAGATGGTGGAGAAGAGAACACAGGGCAATTTTAGTAGGGTCAGAAAGTGGAACAAAATCTCAGGAAAGGAATTAGCTGAAGCCCATACCAAATCTCAGGGAAGTGTTACAAGTAGAATGGGATCTCTAGCAGAGATTTTTAATAGTTGGGTATCATCAGCTATTGAGGATGTCGCTCCTGTTAGAACTAAATCTAATGGTAGAAGGGAAACCTCAGCCCCATGGTTTTCAGAAGCACTTAAAGATCTCCAAAGGCAATGTCGGAGACAGGTTCAGAGATGGAGAATGGCTACTAATTTGGAAGAGAAGAACAAACATAAGGAGTTAATTCGGAAATATAAAAGTGACATTAATGAAGCTAAATCATCTTTTTTCTTTCAGAAGATAAGTTCTGCTATTAACACCCTGAAGGAATTATTTAAGACGGTTAGCAATCTCATGTTCCCTCCAACCCAACAAGCTTTATGGAATTCTCAAGAATTTTGCAGTAAGGTGGCTGGATTCTTTAGGGACAAAATCATCAAGATTTTTGCAGATTTTCAGGAATCCAGTGACAGGCCAGATGCTTATTCAGTGAAAGGTAATACTACAAGACTGTCTCCCAATAGCTGCTTAGCCAGGTTCTCTCTCTTGCCTTTGATTAAAATTAAAACCCTCTTCAGGATTGCTGAATGACCCTTCAATCAATCAATCAATCATGTCACTTATAAAGCGCACTACATACCCGCGAGGGTCTCAAGGCGCTGGGGGAAGAGGGGGGTGGTGCTGCTACTGATCGAAGAGCCAGGTCTTGAGGAGTCTTCTGAAGGCCAGTAGGTCTTGGGTCTGTCGGAGGTTGGTGGGGAGGGTGTTCCAGGTCTTGGCGGCGAGGTGGGAGAAGGATCTGCCGCCGGCGGTTGTTTTCCGGATGCGGGGGACTGTGGCGAGGGCGAGGCTGGTCGAGCGGAGCTGGCGGGTGGGGGTGTAGAAGCTGAGTCATCTGTTGAGGTAGGCTGGTCCGGAGTTGTGGAGTGCTTTGTGTGCGTGGGTGAGGAGCTTGAAGGTTATCCTCTTGTTGACAGGGAGCCAGTGCAGGTCTCTCAGGTGGGGTGTGATGTGGCTGCGTCGGGGGATGTCGAGGATAAGACGTGCAGAGGCGTTCTGGATGCGTTGCAGCCGTCTCAGGAGCTTAGCCATCGTTCCTGTGTAGAGGGCGTTTCCGTAGTCCAGCCTGCTGGTGACGAGGGCCTGGGTGACTGTTTTTCTTGTTTCGGTGGGGATCCACTTGAAGATCCTGCGGAGCATTCGGAGGATGTTGAAGCAGGATGAGGAAGCGGCGTTGACCTGCTTAGTCATGGAGAGGGTGGGGTCGAGGATGACCCCTAGGTTGCGTACGTGGTCGGTGGGTGGCGGGGCTGTTCCCAGTGATGTTGGCCACCAGGAGTCGTCCCAGGCTGAAGGGTTGGAACCAAGGATGAGGACCTCCGTCTTGTCCGAGTTCAGCTTCAGGCGGCTGGTCCTCATCCATTCGGCGACGGCCTTCATTCCTTCGTGGAGGTGGGCTTTGGCGGTGTGAGGGTCTTTGGTGAGGGAGAGGATCAGCTGGGCGTCATCGGCGTAGGAGATGATGATGATGTTGCCTCAGAGGGTACTTTAATTGGCCCCAGATTTAATTGCTGAATATTTGGAGAAAGTCTATTCTGAGTGTACTGAGTCTACTAAGTGTTGGAAGGAGGCGATCGCCATCCCCCTTAAGAAAAAAATAAATGGAGATCCGGGAGATTTAAAAAATATGTGTCCGATTTCTTTGCTGCCTGCATATCAACAAGGAATTAGCGATGTTCTTTATTGACCACGAACTCCTGGACCCTTCTCAAAATGGGATTTGGAGGAACGACAGCACTAAATCTGCTCTACTGGAAGCGTCTATTTCAATTCGCCGTCAAGTGGATCAACGTAGGGCGGCCATTTTGGGCATGCTCGACCTATCCACAGGCTGTGGCAGGCAGGGCTGAGGGATGTTGCCTTATACCTGCTGGAATCCTTTCTTACGACTAGGTCCTTGATAGTCATCTGCGGGGATATTAGGGCTAAACCTTTTCAGCTTCCCTGTGGAGTTCCAAAGCATTCTTCCCTCAGATCTACCTTGTTTAATCTGTATGTCGCCCCTCTGGCAAAACTGGTATGTTCCTTCAGTTTCTAGGTGTTGTCCCATGCGGATGACACCCTAATCATCAACTCCATCTCCAAAGATTGGGAACAGGTGGCAGACAGATTCAGATTCTGTGTGGCTGAAGTGAGCATTTGGATGAGGGAGAACTGCCTGAAAATGAATGGGGAGAAGACGGAGATTGTGTTTTTTGGGGCAGAAAACTCGATCTGGACCGATCGTTGGTGGCCGACAACCTGCGTTACGCTCCCCATCCGGGGGGCCGCTGCAAAAAATCTGGAGGTGATCTTTGACAATATGTTGACATTTGACTCCCAGGTGAATAGAACAGTGAGTTCTTGTTTTTGGATTATTAAGATCTTGAAGAAAATTCCTCTCCTTCTTCCTGGGGAGCTAAAGGCATCAGTGGTCATTGCGCTCATCACATCTCGCCTTGACTACTGTAACACCCTGTATCTAAATGCCAACCAATATTGCTTGAACAAACTTCAGCTCATCCAAAATGATGTGGCTCTGTTGGTCCTGGGTCTGCTTAAACAGATCCCAGTAAGGGAGGGCTTGAGGACTCTCCATTGGCTGCCAGTGAAGAAGCAGGTGACTTTTAAAGCCCTGTGACTGGTGTTTAAGGCACTGCATGTGCAGGGCTCATGTTTTCTTAGGGCCACCTTCAACTGGTATGCGCCCAGCAAACTTTTGAGATCGGCGGGACGGGGAAAGAGGATTGTCCCAAGATTCCGGAAAGCTCGATGGCGGGAGCGAGCTTTCACGGTGGCAGCTGCTAGGCTGAAGGAACACACTTCTGGAAAATATCAGGATTCTAAACTCATATTCGAGCTTTCGCAGGAAGGTGAAAACCTGGCTTTTGTCATATTTTCTCTGTTCATGAACATCATGCTTTACTGCATCTATTTGACTTGGACTTTCCCCCCAGTTCCTTTGGTGCCTTACCTGGTTACTGCGCTTTGATGCCTTTTGGTTTTATGTGCTCTACAAATTCAATTTTTTTTAATTCATTGAGCACATTTGTATATGGGGAGCAAGAGCAGCTCTTTGAGATGTAGTGGGGTCATGTGAGTTCTGCATAGGAGGTTGAAGAGGAGGCTGGCTGCTGAGTTCTGGATACTTTGCAGTCTTGTAGTGAGTTGCTTGGTGATCCCCTCACAAAGGGTGTTACCATAGTCTAGCTTGCTAGTGATGAGGGTATGAGAGATGATTTTCTGGTGTTACTTGAAAGCCATTTGAAAATCGTTCTCAGCATCTTCAGGGTGTGGAAGCAGGATGCAGTGACAGCATTTAATTGTGCAGTCATGTTCAGCTTTCCGTAGATGATGAACCGAGGTTCCTGGTGTTGGTGCTGGTCCTGGGTGTGGGTCTGTGTTCGGCAAGCCACCAGTTTGAATCCCATAGACACTTTCTGAAGATCAGTACTTATGTCTTGTTTGTCTTGAGCTTGAGACAGTCGACTTTCATCAAATTAGCGACTTCTGTCATGCAGGCAATTAATTAGTTTTTCTTGGGTTGGGGGAATTGTCCAAGAGGGAGACTAGCATTTTCATGTCATTAGCATAGGAGAGAAGAGGATGTTGATAGCTTGTGAGTGAATGATGATGACCAGAGGGTCATGTAGGCATTAAGGAAGGTGGGCTGAGAGACAATCATTTAGGTACTTCATGGATGAGCTTTTGGGCTTTTCAGGAGTAAGAGGCCAGGCTGACAGCTTGTGTTCTATCCATTAAGAAGGAGCAGATCCAGCAGAGAGCAGGTCCTTGAATACCAATCTCAGTTAGAGTTCTGATGAGAATGGGGTGTGAGACTTTGTCAAATGTTGCAGAGAGGACCAAGAGGATGACAGCTGCTATAACTCCTAAGTCTAGGATCATGAGGATGTCATCTGTGGGGGCGATGTGTGCTGATTCGGTATTGTGGTTGGGCGTGAAACCAGAATACATGGTGTCAAGCAGCTGGAGGTTGCTCAGGTGGTCAGTGAGGCATTGGTGGTTGAGCTTCTTTAAGACCTTGGCCAGATATGGCAGGAGGGAGATGAGTCTGTAGTTGACAAGCATGGCTGGGTCAGCTGATGGATTCTTGAGAGGGTAGTGATGGTGGTGTGTTTCCAGGTGTCCAGGAAAGCGACTGGGTCAATAGGGGTGTTGAGGATGGGTGTTAGTGCTTTGCTAATCAGTAGGAGTCCCTTGATGAAGACGTGGTGGTGGCAGGGGGCAGATAGCACCCTCTAATAGAAGGACTTCATGGTGGTGGCGCTTTCATCAGTTATGATGGAGAGCAATATGATCAGGGTTCATTCTTAAGCCATGATTGGGTATTGAGTTGCTAGGGTGATGGGGTCTAGTTGAGGGTCGAAGTTGCCATATATGAAAGTGATTTTGTTACAGAAGAATTACAAGAGTTTGTTGCAGAGGTCTTGTGAGGACACTGGTGGAGGTGGCTGGAAGAGGGTAGCATTCTTTGAAAATGGCAAAGATTTCTTACTTCTGTTAGTGCTACTGTTGTTTTGCGCCGCGGACCATAGTTCAGCCCGCAACGCTGCCTGCTTCATCGCTGCGGGCCGTGATGCAGCCCGCGATGCCCTCTCGATACCTCCCTCTTCTTGGGTACATCGCAGTGCTGCACAGCGGCCTGCTGTTACTGTTGCGGGTCGCGGGTGCATGCCTATTTCTTTTTTGAGTCGGGCATGCCGCAGCTCCACACGGCGGCCCGTTGAGAAATATTTCGCACATTAGAAATGCCACAGCTCCAGTTTTAGAACTGCAGCTTCCACTAATATAATCTGTTGGGCATATTACACTTACCTTTTTGCTTGATCATATATACAAACTAAATTCCTGATTTCTATTCTTCTCTTAGGGCCATCTTATTGCCTTCTTCTTCCCATGATTCCACAGTCTTGTTTCCCGGAGGACCTAGGCAAGGATTTTGTTTTACTATTCTAAGATGGCAACCTTTCCTATTCTTTGCATTATCTTTTCCCTATCCAAGATGGCGACTGCTTACTTCCTATTACACCACTTCCGGTCTATGGGTATATAAGGGGCTGAATTTCCTTGTGTTGCAATACTCCTTGCTCCTGCTGGTGTGTCCTCACTCCTGTTGGTGCCTTTTGCTCCTGGTGGGTTTACTTTTGCTTCCTGTTGGCGCCCTTTTGTTTCCTGTTGGGCTTGCTGTTCCAGTTTGGATTCCTTGAAGCCTTCTGCTCTTGCCTGGAATTTTTGTCTCAAAGTTCACTCTCCTTGCTGGTGCTCTGCCCTTGTTTCTTGGTCTTCTTCTTTCCTTTCCATTCCCGGAGTCTCCGCCTGCAACAGAGGTTTTACCCTATAGGGTTTTTTCCTCTTGGAACTCCTTCTGGAAGGCACACTCTGCTCTGGCCTTTCATTGTTAGCAGCACTGAGGCTACCGGAAAGGGTCACCCTTACCTCGGACAGACCAGAACCTTCAAGAACCGAAGTTGGGAACCATCCCGGCAATGCCAAAACTGGTAAGAAAGACTACAATCGTGACAGCGTTGATGCAGTCTGTGAGAACTTTGGGCCTCATTTACAAGAAGTGATGCATTGCTGCCCCGCATCAGCGATGCGTCAAAATGAGTAACAAATCACTACATCATTTTAAAACACCATGGATGCCCCATATTTATGGTATATGCAAAAACAACAGTTGATGGACAGAATGCAGAACAATGTCATACATTCACCCCAGTACAGAGATCTGGGCCTAAATCCATTGTTTTTTTGCTCACCATGCCATTCCAGTTTGGACCCAGCCATATGCAAATCAGTCTTGACCCTGTGCCTCATGGGAACAGTCCAGCCCGAACTGCCAAGCCAGGTCCTCCCAGGACTGGAAACAAGCATCCTAGGACCGGTTTTGGGGTTTCACCCCTCTTCAGCCAGGATAGCTTGATTCCAGTGGCATGGAGAGCACGGGACCCACGTCTGGGCATACCCGTCCAACTCAGGGTGACAAATGCAAAAACAACAGTTGATGGACAGAATGCAGAACAATGTCATACATTCACCCCAGTACAGAGATCTGGGCCTAAATCCATCGTTTTTGCTCACCATGCCATTCCAGTTTGGACCCAGCCATATGCAAATCAGTCTTGACCCTGTGCCTCATGGGAACAGTCCAGCCCGAACTGCCAAGCCAGGTCCTCCCTGGACTGGAAACAAGCATCCTAGGACCGGTTTCGGGGTTTCACCCCTCTTCAGCCAGGATAGCTTGATTCCAGTGGCATGGAGAGCACGGGACCCACGTCTGGGCATACCCGTCCCACTCAGGGTGACAAATGCAAAAACAACAGTTGATGGACAGAATGCAGAACAATGTCATACATTCACCCCAGTACAGAGATCTGGGCCTAAATCCATCGTTTTTGCTCACCATGCCATTCCAGTTTGGACCCAGCCATATGCAAATCAGTCTTGACCCTGTGCCTCATGGGAACAGTCCAGCCCGAACTGCCAAGCCAGGTCCTTCCTGGACTGGAAACAAGCATCCTAGGACCGGTTTCGGGGTTTCACCCCTCTTCAGCCAGGATAGCTTGATTCCAGTGGCATGGAGAGCACGGGACCCACGTCTGGGCATACCCGTCCCACTCAGGGTGACAAATGCAAAAACAACAGTTGATGGACAGAATGCAGAACAATGTCATACATTCACCCCAGTACAGAGATCTGGGCCTAAATCCATCGTTTTTTGCTCACCATGCCATTCCAGTTTGGACCCAGCCATATGCAAATCAGTCTTGACCCTGTGCCTCATGGGAACAGTCCAGCCCGAACTGCCAAGCCAGGTCCTCCCTGGACTGGAAACAAGCATCCTAGGACCGGTTTCGGGGTTTCACCCCTCTTCAGCCAGGATAGCTTGATTCCAGTGGCATGGAGAGCACGGGACCCACGTCTGGGCATACCCGTCCCACTCAGGGTGACAAATGCAAAAACAACAGTTGATGGACAGAATGCAGAACAATGTCATACATTCACCCCAGTACAGAGATCTGGGCCTAAATCCATCGTTTTTTGCTCACCATGCCATTCCAGTTTGGACCCAGCCATATGCAAATCAGTCTTGACCCTGTGCCTCATGGGAACAGTCCAGCCCGAACTGCCAAGCCAGGTCCTCCTGGACTGGAAACAAGCATCCTAGGACCGGTTTCGAGGTTTCACCCTCTTCAGCCAGGATAGCTTGATTCCAGTGGCATAGAGAGCACGGGACCCACGTCTGGGCATACCCGTCCCACTCAGGGTGACAAATGCAAAAACAACAGTTGATGGACAGAATGCAGAACAATGTCATACATTCACCCCAGTACAGAGATCTGGGCCTAAATCCATCGTTTTTTGCTCACCATGCCATTCCAGTTTGGACCCAGCCATATGCAAATCAGTCTTGACCCTGTGCCTCATGGGAACAGTCCAGCCCGAACTGCCAAGCCAGGTCCTCCCTGGACTGGAAACAAGAATCCTAGGACCGGTTTCGGGGTTTCACCCTCTTCAGCCAGGATAGCTTGATTCCAGTGGCATGGAGAGCACGGGACCCACGTCTGGGCATACCCGTCCCACTCAGGGTGACAAATGCAAAAACAACAGTTGATGGACAGAATGCAGAACAATGTCATACATTCACCCCAGTACAGAGATCTGGGCCTAAATTCATCGTTTTTGCTCACCATGCCATTCCAGTTTGGACCCAGCCATATGCAAATCAGTCTTGACCCTGTGCCTCATGGGAACAGTCCAGCCCGAACTGCCAAGCCAGGTCCTCCCTGGACTGGAAACAAGCATCCTAGGACCGGTTTCGGGGTTTCACCCCTCTTCAGCCAGGATAGCTTGATTCCAGTGGCATGGAGAGCACGGGACCCACGTCTGGGCATACCCGTCCCACTCAGGGTGACAAATGCAAAAACAACAGTTGATGGACAGAATGCAGAACAATGTCATACATTCACCCCAGTACAGAGATCTGGGCCTAAATCCATCGTTTTTTTGCTCACCATGCCATTCCAGTTTGGACCCAGCCATATGCAAATCAGTCTTGACCCTGTGCCTCATGGGAACAGTCCAGCCCGAACTGCCAAGCCAGGTCCTTCCTGGACTGGAAACAAGCATCCTAGGACCGGTTTCGGGGTTTCACCCCTCTTCAGCCAGGATAGCTTGATTCCAGTGGCATGGAGAGCACGGGACCCACGTCTGGGCATACCCGTCCCACTCAGGGTGACAAATGCAAAAACAACAGTTGATGGACAGAATGCAGAACAATGTCATACATTCACCCCAGTACAGAGATCTGGGCCTAAATCCATCGTTTTTTGCTCACCATGCCATTCCAGTTTGGACCCAGCCATATGCAAATCAGTCTTGACCCTGTGCCTCATGGGAACAGTCCAGCCCGAACTGCCAAGCCAGGTCCTCCCTGGATTGGAAACAAGCATCCTAGGACCGGTTTCGGGTTTCACCCCTCTTCAGCCAGGATAGCTTGATTCCAGTGGCATGGAGAGCACGGGACCCACGTCTGGGCATACCCGTCCCACTCAGGGTGACAAATGCAAAAACAACAGTTGATGGACAGAATGCAGAACAATGTCATACATTCACCCCAGTACAGAGATCTGGGCCTAAATCCATCGTTTTTTGCTCACCATGCCATTCCAGTTTGGACCCAGCCATATGCAAATCAGTCTTGACCCTGTGCCTCATGGGAACAGTCCAGCCCGAACTGCCAAGCCAGGTCCTCCCTGGACTGGAAACAAGCATCCTAGGACCGGTTTCGGGGTTTCACCCCTCTTCAGCCAGGATAGCTTGATTCCAGTGGCATGGAGAGCACGGGACCCACGTCTGGGCATACCCGTCCCACTCAGGGTGACAAATGCAAAAACAACAGTTGATGGACAGAATGCAGAACAATGTCATACATTCACCCCAGTACAGAGATCTGGGCCTAAATCCATCGTTTTTTGCTCACCATGCCATTCCAGTTTGGACCCAGCCATATGCAAATCAGTCTTGACCCTGTGCCTCATGGGAACAGTCCAGCCCGAACTGCCAAGCCAGGTCCTCCCTGGACTGGAAACAAGCATCCTAGGACCGGTTTCGGGGTTTCACCCCTCTTCAGCCAGGATAGCTTGATTCCAGTGGCATGGAGAGCACGGGACCCACGTCTGGGCATACCCGTCCCACTCAGGGTGACAAATGCAAAAACAACAGTTGATGGACAGAATGCAGAACAATGTCATACATTCACCCCAGTACAGAGATCTGGGCCTAAATCCATCGTTTTTGCTCACCATGCCATTCCAGTTTGGACCCAGCCATATGCAAATCAGTCTTGACCCTGTGCCTCATGGGAACAGTCCAGCCCGAACTGCCAAGCCAGGTCCTCCCTGGACTGGAAACAAGCATCCTAGGACCGGTTTCGGGTTTCACCCTCTTCAGCCAGGATAGCTTGATTCCAGTGGCATGGAGAGCACGGGACCCACGTCTGGGCATACCCGTCCCACTCAGGGTGACAAATGCAAAAACAACAGTTGATGGACAGAATGCAGAACAATGTCATACATTCACCCCAGTACAGAGATCTGGGCCTAAATCCATCGTTTTTTGCTCACCATGCCATTCCAGTTTGGACCCAGCCATATGCAAATCAGTCTTGACCCTGTGCCTCATGGGAACAGTCCAGCCCGAACTGCCAAGCCAGGTCCTTCCCTGGACTGGAAACAAGCATCCTAGGACCGGTTTCGGGTTTCACCCCTCTTCAGCCAGGATAGCTTGATTCCAGTGGCATGGAGAGCACGGGACCCACGTCTGGGCATACCCGTCCCACTCAGGGTGACAAATGCAAAAACAACAGTTGATGGACAGAATGCAGAACAATGTCATACATTCACCCCAGTACAGAGATCTGGGCCTAAATCCATCGTTTTTGCTCACCATGCCATTCCAGTTTGGACCCAGCCATATGCAAATCAGTCTTGACCCTGTGCCTCATGGGAACAGTCCAGCCCGAACTGCCAAGCCAGGTCCTTCCCTGGACTGGAAACAAGCATCCTAGGACCGGTTTCGGGGTTTCACCCTCTTCAGCCAGGATAGCTTGATTCCAGTGGCATGGAGAGCACGGGACCCACGTCTGGGCATACCCGTCCCACTCAGGGTGACAAATGCAAAAACAACAGTTGATGGACAGAATGCAGAACAATGTCATACATTCACCCCAGTACAGAGATCTGGGCCTAAATCCATCGTTTTTTTGCTCACCATGCCATTCCAGTTTGGACCCAGCCATATGCAAATCAGTCTTGACCCTGTGCCTCATGGGAACAGTCCAGCCCGAACTGCCAAGCCAGGTTCTTCCTGGACTGGAAACAAGCATCCTAGGACCGGTTTCGGGGTTTCACCCCTCTTCAGCCAGGATAGCTTGATTCCAGTGGCATGGAGAGTACGGGACCCACGTCTGGGCATACCCGTCCCACTCAGGGTGACAAATGCAAAAACAACAGTTGATGGACAGAATGCAGAACAATGTCATACATTCACCCCAGTACAGAGATCTGGGCCTAAATCCATCGTTTTTTGCTCACCATGCCATTCCAGTTTGGACCCAGCCATATGCAAATCAGTCTTGACCCTGTGCCTCATGGGAACAGTCCAGCCCGAACTGCCAAGCCAGGTCCTCCCTGGACTGGAAACACGCATCCTAGGACCGGTTTCGGGGTTTCACCCTCTTCAGCCAGGATAGCTCGATTCCAGTGGCATGGAGAGCACGGGACCCACGTCTGGGCATACCCGTCCCACTCAGGGTGACAAATGCAAAAACAACAGTTGATGGACAGAATGCAGAACAATGTCATACATTCACCCCAGTACAGAGATCTGGGCCTAAATCCATCGTTTTTTGCTCACCATGCCATTCCAGTTTGGACCCAGCCATATGCAAATCAGTCTTGACCCTGTGCCTCATGGGAACAGTCCAGCCCGAACTGCCAAGCCAGGTCCTCCCTGGACTGGAAACAAGCATCCTAGGACCGGTTTCGGGTTTCACCCTCTTCAGCCAGGATAGCTTGATTCCAGTGGCATGGAGAGCACGGGACCCACGTCTGGGCATACCCGTCCCACTCAGGGTGACAAATGCAAAAACAACAGTTGATGGACAGAATGCAGAACAATGTCATACATTCACCCCAGTACAGAGATCTGGGCCTAAATCCATCGGTTTTTGCTCACCATGCCATTCCAGTTTGGACCCAGCCATATGCAAATCAGTCTTGACCCTGTGCCTCATGGGAACAGTCCAGCCCGAACTGCCAAGCCAGGTCCTCCCTGGATTGGAAACAAGCATCCTAGGACCAGTTTCGGGTTTCACCCTCTTCAGCCAGGATAGCTTGATTCCAGTGGCATGGAGAGCACGGGACCCACGTCTCGGCATACCCGTCCCACTCAGGGTGACAAATGCAAAAACAACAGTTGATGGACAGAATGCAGAACAATGTCATACATTCACCCCAGTACAGAGATCTGGGCCTAAATCCATCGTTTTTTGCTCACCATGCCATTCCAGTTTGGACCCAGCCATATGCAAATCAGTCTTGACCCTGTGCCTCATGGGAACAGTCCAGCCCGAACTGCCAAGCCAGGTCCTCCCTGGACTGGAAACAAGCATCCTAGGACCGGTTTCGGGGTTTCACCCTCTTCAGCCAGGATAGCTTGATTCCAGTGGCATGGAGAGCACGGGACCCACGTCTGGGCATACCCGTCCCACTCAGGGTGACAAATGCAAAAACAACAGTTGATGGACAGAATGCAGAACAATGTCATACATTCACCCCAGTACAGAGATCTGGGCCTAAATCCATCGTTTTTTTGCTCACCATGCCATTCCAGTTTGGACCCAGCCATATGCAAATCAGTCTTGACCCTGTGCCTCATGGGAACAGTCCAGCCCGAACTGCCAAGCCAGGTCCTCCCTGGACTGGAAACAAGCATCCTAGGACCGGTTTCGGGGTTTCACCCTCTTCAGCCAGGATAGCTTGATTCCAGTGGCATGGAGAGCACGGGACTCACGTCTGGGCATACCCGTCCCACTCAGGGTGACAAATGCAAAAACAACAGTTGATGGACAGAATGCAGAACAATGTCATACATTCACCCCAGTACAGAGATCTGGGCCTAAATCCATCGTTTTTTTGCTCACCATGCCATTCCAGTTTGGACCCAGCCATAGGCAAATCAGTCTTGACCCTGTGCCTCATGGGAACAGTCCAGCCCGAACTGCCAAGCCAGGTCCTCCCTGGACTGGAAACAAGCATCCTAGGACCGGTTTCAGGGTTTCACCCCTCTTCAGCCAGGATAGCTTGATTCCAGTGGCATGGAGAGCACGGGACCCACGTCTGGGCATACCCGTCCCACTCAGGGTGACAAATGCAAAAACAACAGTTGATGGACAGAATGCAGAACAATGGCATACATTCACCCCAGTACAGAGTTCTGGGCCTAAATCCATCGTTTTTTTGCTCACCATGCCATTCCAGTTTGGACCCAGCCATATGCAAATCAGTCTTGACCCTGTGCCTCATGGGAACAGTCCAGCCCGAACTGCCAAGCCAGGACCTTCCTGGACTGGAAACAAACATCCTAGGACCGGCTTCGGGGTTTCACCCTCTTCAGCCAGGATAGCTTGATTCCAGTGGGATGGAGAGCACGGGACCCACGTCTGGGCATACCCGTCCCACTCAGGGTGACAAATGCAAAAACAAAAGTTGATGGACAGAATGCAGAACAATGTCATACATTCACCCCAGTACAGAGATCTGGGCCTAAATCCATCGTTTTTTTGCTCACCATGCCATTCCAGTTTGGACCCAGCCATATTCAAATCAGTCTTGACCCTGTGCCTCATGGGAACAGTCCAGCCTGAACTGCCAAGCCAGGTCCTCCCTGGAGTGGAAACAAGCATCCTAGGACCGGTTTCGGGGTTTCACCCCTCTTCAGCCAGGATAGCTTGATTCCAGTGGCATGGAGAGCACGGGACCCACGTCTGGGCATACCCGTCCGACTCAGGGTGACAAATGCAAAACAACAGTTGATGGACAGAATGCAGAACAATGTCATACATTCACCCCAGTACAGAGATCTGGGCCTAAATCCATCGTTTTTTTGCTCACCATGCCATTCCAGTTTGTACCCAGCCATATGCAAATCAGTCTTGACCCTGTGCCTCATGGGAACAGTCCAGCCCGAACTGCCAAGCCAGGTCCTCCCTGGACTGGAAACAAGCATCCTAGGACCGGTTTCGGGGTTTCATGGGAACAGTCCAGACCGAACTGCCAGGCCATGTCTTCCCTGGACCGGAATCAAGCATCCTAGGACCGGTTTCGGGCTTTCAGCCCTCATCAGCCAGGATAGCTTGACTCCAGTGGCGTAGTGAGCATGGGACCCACGTCTGGGCATACCCTTCCCACTTAGGGCGAAATGCAAAACACACAAGATGATGGACGGAATGTTGCACATTGGCAAACATTCACCCCCAGTCACAGATCTGGGTTTAATCCATCGTTATTTTGCTTCACCACGCCACCCCAGTTCAGACATAGCCATATGCAAATCAGTCTTGACCCTGTGCCTCATGGGAACAGTCCAGACCGAACTGCCAAGCCATGTCTTCCCTGGATCGGAATCAAGCATCCTAGGACCGGTTTCGGGCTTTCAGCCCTCATCAGCCAGGATAGCTTGACTCCAGTGGCGTAGTGAGCACGGGACCCACGTCTGGGCATACCTTTCCCACTTAGGGCGAAATGCAAAACACACAAGATGATGGACGGAATGTTGCACATTGGCAAACATTCACCCCCAGTCACAGATCTGGGTTTAATCCATCGTTATTTTTGCTTCACCACGCCACCCCAGTTCAGACATAGCCATATGCAAATCAGTCTTGACCCTGTGCCTCATGGGAACAGTCCAGACCGAACTGCCAAGCCATGTCTTCCTGGATCGGAATCAAGCATCCTAGGACCGGTTTCGGGCTTTCAGCCCTCATCAGCCAGGATAGCTTGACTCCAGTGGCGTAGTGAGCACGGGACCCACGTATGGGCATACACTTCCCACTTAGGGCGAAATGCAAAACACACAAGATGATGGACGGAATGTTGCACATTGGCAAACATTCACCCCCAGTCACAGATCTGGGTTTAATCCATCGTTATTTTGCTTCACCACGCCACCCCAGTTCAGACATAGCCATATGCAAATCAGTCTTGACCCTGTGCCTCATGGGAACAGTCCAGACCGAACTGCCAAGCCATGTCTTCCCTGGACCGGAATCAAGCATCCTAGGACCGGTTTCGGGCTTTCAGCCCTCATCAGCCAGGATAGCTTGACTCCAGTGGCGTAGTGAGCACGAGACCCACGTCTGGGCATACCCTTCCCACTTAGGGCGAAATGCAAAAACACACAAGATGATGGACGGAATGTTGCACATTGGCAAACATTCACCCTCAGTCACAGATCTGGGTTTAATCCATCGTTATTTTGCTTCACCACGCCACCCCAGTTCAGACATAGCCATATGCAAATCAGTCTTGACCCTGTGCTCATGGGAACAGTCCAGACCGAACTGCTAAGCCATGTCTTCCTGGACCGGAATCAAGCATCCTAGGACCGGTTTCGGGCTTTCAGCCCTCATCAGCCAGGATAGCTTGACTCCAGTGGCGTAGTGAGCACGGGACCCACGTCTGGGCATACCCTTCCCACTTAGGCGAAATGCAAACACACAAGATGATGGACGGAATGTTGCACATTGGCAAACATTCACCCCCAGTCACAGATCTGGGTTTAATCCATCGTTATTTTGCTTCACCACGCCACCCCAGTTCAGACATAGCCATATGCAAATCAGTCTTGACCCTCTGTCCATCAACTGTTGTTTTTGCATTTGTCACCCTGAGTGGGACGGGTATGCCCAGACGTGGGTCCCGTGCTCTCCATGCCACTGGAATCAAGCTATCCTGGCTGAAGAGGACTGAAAGCCCGAAACCGGTCCTAGGATGCTTGATTCCGGTCCAGGGAAGACATGGCTTGGCAGTTCGGTCTGGACTGTTCCCATGAGGCACAGGGTCAAGACTGATTTGCATATGGTTATGTCTGAACTGGGGTGGCGTGGTGAAGCAAAATAACGATGGATTAAACCCAGATCTGTGACTGGGGGTGAATGTTTGCCAATGTGCAACATTCCGTCCATCATCTTGTGTGTTTTGCATTTCGCCTCTAAGTGGGAAGGGTATGCCCAGACGTGGGTCCCGTGCTCACTACGCCACTGGAGTCAAGCTATCCTGGCTGATGAGGGCTGAAAGCCCGAAACCGGTCCTAGGATGCTTGATTCCGGTCCAGGGAAGACATGGCTTGGCAGTTCGGTCTGGACTGTTCCCATGAGGCACAGGGTCAAGACTGATTTGCATATGGCTATGTCTGAACTGGGGTGGCGTGGTGAAGCAAAATAACGATGGATTAAACCCAGATCTGTGACTGGGGGTGAATGTTTGCCAATGTGCAACATTCCGTCCATCATCTTGTGTGTTTTCCATATTTATGGTATGGCGCACCATGGCGTAAGGGCCAGGCTAAGTGAAAAAAATAGCATGAAGGCACCGCGAAAACTGACGTTTCAACCGGAAAAGTGTTGAAAGGTAGATTTGCATCACGTAACACTGCACAAGCCAACTTAGCGTCACTTTTTATTTCATGAAACAAAATAAAGATTAAAAATGGAAGCAAATATTTTTTTAAAGTCACACTTCACAGAAGGCAGCCATGGAGAGGGGAGAAAAGAGCAGCAGCCAGGACAACAACCCCAGCACCAGCCAGGATGTGCAGACAGGGGAGGAGAAAGAGGAAATAAAACTTCAGTGAGGATGAGAATGAGATCCTGATCACTGAGGTGAAGGGCCACCAACATCAGCTATTTGTCACGTCAAAACTGCCATTAGGAAAGAAAAAGGCCATTTGGCAGTCCAGATTTGCCAAGGTCAGCAGTGTGGGACAAGCAAAGAGGACAGTGACTGACTTGAAGAAATGCTGGTACGACATAAATCACAGGACGAAGGGGAAACTGGCCAATTTCCTGAAAGGCAGCAATGCAGACTGGTAGGAGTAAGCCCTGCACAACAAGAGGAGCTGGATGCCTTGGAGGAGTTGGTGGCAGCTGTCATCCCAGAGGAGTTGGGTGCAGGAGTTCTGGGTCAAGACGGTGCAGCCAATGAGGAACAACAAGACCTACAGGGTAAGTCTCACTTGTAGTTGAATGTACAACATGAGTCACCCGAACTACAATTCCCACAATACAAAGTAAAAACATGGGGCCTGAGTTACAAGAGGCCTGTGCTTCAGGATCCACACTTTTAAGGACACTCATGTGGTGCAAGCCTCTCAATCCTATCTATAAGGCGATGCAATGCCACCCTGCATAGCTTTGAACAGCTTCATAGGGATGGATTAAGGCAAAGTAGTGTAAAGCACTGCCTTGCCTTACTCAGCATCAATGTGGCTTTACTTAGCTTCCCCGATATGGGTCTGTACTGTTAGCCTCCGGAACGTTAAGAAAAGTTACACTTGGGGGCACACTGGGCTTGTAAATAAGCACCTGGGTGTGAGGGTGAATGCTAGTGATGCACACCAGAGGATCATGTGTGTTGAAACAACAGATGGTGTATGGCCCTGGTGGGCCTCTGGTAGTGCAGGGGCTTGGCTGAGCACATTGGACTGCCACTGTATATGTATGGGGATACACTGCATAGAACCGAGGTGAGAAGGCATATGTGTACAGCAAGGTAGCCTGACAAATACACATGCACTGCTGTGTCTGACAGTGTCACACTTGTGTTGCAGTTGGGAAGGGATGACATAGAGGAGTCTGTTGTGGGCACTACACCCTACATATGATGTGTCCCTGGGTGAAGATGTAGCATATAGCATGTGGCAGGTGGGAGTCTGGAGGCAAATCGCCTCTCCATGCCACATATGTCAAAGTCGGAGGATGTGAAACAGGGATCTGTCAAGGTATAGGAAGAATTTGTTTACCAATACAAATCCCATGAGTCTGGGATGGTAGGAGGCTGTGGTGGATGGGCCCAGTTGTGTGGCAAACCTGGGTAGGTACATGTCACCAATTTCAGCACTACTACCATGTGGGGTTCAGGGTGACCCACAGCTCTCTAAAACAGGCTAGTATGTCAGTCTATTGGATATGGTTATGCATATTGTTGGTGTTGTAGGCACATGAGAGTCAATGTAGGATCTTAGTTCCATCAGTGTGTGGCAGTAAGTTGTGTCCGTGGTCCAAAATAAGAATTGCCACAGGAGACATGTACATGTACAAGTCAGGGGGCCTGAGTCAAACAATGTGTGATACTCTAAATATAAACTACTCTTGCAATGATGAAATGGGGTGAGCGTCAGTGCTAGCAATCTACATAGTTTGCCTGGTCCCATCCCCTCAGAGTTGCTACACTGTGCCCACTCTCCACTAAGATGGAGTCAACTGTTTGTGTAATGAACTTACATGAGTATACACCACTCAAAAAAACATAATAAAAACATTCACTCACACATCCCTGCAGTGTCTCAAGGTTAGAAGCTGTGTACAGGTGTGCAGCATATGTGTGAAATACAAAACCCATGGCCACATGACTGCACAATGTGCATGCAAGACAGCACAACAAGGCAGAGTGCCCTGGTACACTGTGTGAAAGGCAGACTGCAGGTTTATAAATAATTAATGTCCCAAGCCACATCCCATTCACAGGAGCAAAGGGCTGAGTACTCGTCACAGGGAATACATGCTCCCTGGGGATTAGGTGCAAAATGTGCAGTAGTGGTGTCAATATGTCCAAATACATTGGGGCATATTTACAAGTCCAGTTTGCATCCACGCACTGGGCTTACCCATATCTGTAAGGCCACGTACAGCCACCCTGCATGGCTTTTCACAGCCTTGTAGATATGGAGTGAGACAACAAAGCTTAATTCACTGCTTTCCCTCACACTACGATGCGGAGGTGTACCATAGGCGTTACAGTGGGTGTTTCCATGTAACACCAATGGCATTTGACATATTCCCAGATTTACAACAAGCTGGAAACCTGGGAATACATCAAAAGCCTATGCCTCTCCAGGGGACGTGTAGGGGAGGGGCAACAAGGAGAAATAACATTATTTATCCTCATTTTCTCCTCTTTCTATGTGTGCTGCATTCAGCACAAATAGAAAAAGGAAATCGCCCACATTGATTGTTTTTGTAATCTTTTATATGATCCCTATCTGCCGCTAAATGAGCAAGTCATTCCCCAAGGACACATGCATGAAGTGAAACAATTTGTTCCAGGACTTTGGAGGCGAGTAGGTCTGGCGGCAGTGTCCTGTACACCTTCCCAAGTGTCCCTCAGTCTGTCCGGGACCCTCCAATTTGCCTAAGGAGCACTGTTCCGCTCACCTTGGGGTGGAATTGCTGTGCTGCAACCATCCTGGTGCATTATCACCAACATCGAGCGACCACCCTTTATTAGAAGGAAGGTCCCATGCCCCTATGGGGGCGCTAAGTTTCTAATTTTGGTCCTGACAAAGCGCAGCCCGAATTCTGGCTCTCTAGGCACGAAACATGTTGACCTCACCCTATTAACCGCTATCTTGGTACATTGCGACCTCACGATAGCACAACAGTTTTTACTTAGCCCTGCTACCTTTTCCCTATAAACTTTGTTCTAAGTGTATCAGAGACTATTTTAGATATCCCACACTTCACACCTATCATTTTCTCATAGAGCCCTCCCTCATGCACTCACCTATATGGCGTTACCGGATCAAAAGATTTCCAAGAAAGAGCCCACAGGCCTGTCAGGCATTGCAGCGCAGGCCAGACGAGGAGTGCCCAATGATGAAGCATGACACCCTAACGGGTGTTTGAGGGCACAGAGATCTGATATTCAGGTCTCCCCGTGACAGTAGTAACAGCTACGTGGTCCCACCCCTTGTGACCACCTGTCCAATGAGGAACTACTCCTACCATGCTAACTATTGAGTTTACTTCTGGGAGGAGCACAGGTGTAGGACCTCTATAAAATCGAGCTCTTCAATGCCTCTTTTGATTTAGAGAGTGCAACAATTGTCAATTAGTCAATGGTAAAACTGAATGTTGTTTCTGCCCAGGTGGTTGATACTTTCATGCATACTAACCAGCAAATAACAGTGATTAGTCAAAATGATTAGACTCAAACAAACATAAAAAACATGCAGCATCATGTACACACACAGTGCTACGTTAAGTTAATACCTGTTTTGGGCTGTGTGTCTATTCACTGCAAGAGTGCCAACTCCATTGACCAAGCACATCTGAAGATCCCTTAAGTGATTCCATTGCTAAGTTGAAATAATCAACTCTTTAGGTGCTCCACCTAGTAACACACTTACACTAACACTGGCAGGAACTCCTACAGAATGTGCTTAACCCAACCTAAGCAGATGTCATAACTGGCAAGCAGGAAATAAGTAAGCAGATGTGAAAGTGCAAAACAGAATTTATTACCATACATTCTAATCTTAACATCTACAAACTAAAACCTACACTAATTATACCTATCTAAACTATGCCTAAACTAACCTCAACTAACTTACCTACACTATCCTAACTTAAAACTAACCTAACCATAACTTACCCTACTCTACACCTATACCACAACAGACAGGTTAAACATCAACCCCACCTACCTTATGCCACAGTTGCACATGAGACTAACTTAAACTACTGCTATAAACAAACTACCTAAACAAATATATATTTTTTGTATTTTTGTATTTTTCTTTTTTTTTCTTTTTACACACATATAAACGTTAATACCCCACCCACTTAACAACTTACCCACCCATATTCCCATCTAAAAACAGATAAATAGTAAAATCTATAAAAATACAAAAACTACCCTAACCTACCACTCTGCTAACAACTATCCTAAACTATGCTAACATTCTATACTATAGGAACAATTAAGAAGAACTGGGGAGGGCCAGAAAGTTGGAAGGAGGGGCTACATTTTATACTCAACGGTCCACAGTCTGCTGTAAAGTTCTCACCATTTGCATGAGGGTTGCCATCTGCAATTGAAGTCCTGCCAACTTCAAATTATTGTCTTGCTGGCCCTTCAGCAACTCCCTCTCTATCTCAGTTGACTGCTGTGAGTTAGTGGTGACTGGCTATGGTGCTACTGCTGGTGGGGCTGTGGAGGTTCCTGGAACTGGTGCTGGATCCCCACCATGGGAATCCTCCACTTGACGCCTGCTGCTTGCCCTGTTGGTAGCTTTCTGTCCCTGAGGTGGTGACTTCCAGGTCCCTGCTGCCCTTGCTGTCTCAAACTTGTGCCTCATTTACCTGAAAGACTTGGCAATGTGGCCTATGTGCCTGTATCTCTCACGGCGGATCCAATATGCCTTTTCTGCTCTGGGGTCATGTTGTCAAGCTTACTTGTCACAATTGTCAACATTTACATGCATTAATTATTATTAGCTGCCAACAAAAATTACATCTATGTAACTTATCATGACCAACCATCATGAGAAGCATGTATTTCCCCTAAAATAACAATGCTAAATAACCCAGTTTTTGGCCTAGTAGGCACAGGAAATCACAATGTCTGGCCTCATTACCATGTACCTATGGGCATATGAAGACAGATTTGGATCTAAGATGTTGTGTACACATGGAATGGTGCACATGGTCCATCTAGGTGCTCATTGGGGAATGTCAGGCAACATGCAAGAGGGCAAAATCTATGGCCAATCACCTATGTGAAATGAGTGATGTGTAGCAAGTACACATATGTTGCCTCAGTAATGCTTCACTGTTATGGAATATACAAAAGGCAACACACGTAGCAGCATAGATTGACTTAGTGCCAGTTATTTGAAACATAGACAGAGTGTGGCTAGCTACATCTGATTCAACAGACCTGTTGGATACTTCACCAAGAATGACACATGGACATAGCTGGGACACTATAAAATAGAGCACCTAATGAAAATCAGACAAGAGCATGTGCTCCTTGACATACCCAAGAGTCTGCCCTAACCTTCATGTATGGATTTGTACCTAGAAGCACATCAACTCAGACTTACTCCATGTGATGAGTGTGTACATGCATGCTGCAGAGCGCAGATGTTTGAGTGTATTGAGCTGTATATTTCAGGTAATTGGCCAGAAATTGTTCAATGGAGAGAAATACTAGGGATACAGTATGGGTAACTACAGCATTTGGTGGAATGTGGAATGGCCTGTATGCTGGTAACACAATGCATACATGCCTGTCGTACTTAACACATTGGCCTTATGTCTCACAAAACATGACAAAGGTATGGAAATGTGCCTATTACAGGCCATTGGATATATGGGGCAGGAGTCAGGAATGTGACAGCATTGCCATATGTGGATTGGTGACATGTCCCATATCCACTCTTACCTATTCAGTCTGCGCTGGTGTAGGATTTATCACACCCTGTGTGGACCTACCACACAAAACGTTACATAAATTCCCTTGTCTACACCTACAGTACCAATGTGCAGCAGATAGGCAGATAGAAGTTCATCCCTCAGATTCCATGTTCACATGGAGTTTAATCACAACTTTCTTTGATCCACCAGGAAATTTTGCCAATCTCTCCTCTGGCACCCCATCTCACATGTCACCAATATGCAGTACTGTGAGGGATGCACTGGTATCCATGATGCGGGATGACAGTTGCACATATCATGATCAATGTGGGCTAAGGGTTGAACCCAAGTAAGTCATTGGCATAGACAATGGACTTAAGCACTCACTGCAACAAATGGGGATATGTGACTTGCCCACTGATTATGCTATCATGAATAACACATGTTAGGAATGCCACTGCACAAATACATATGAGGCATCTATAGTAGGATGGAAACATGTTTTGGTATGGCGAGCCAGCTCACATGGTCATCGAAGTCCATTGGAGTCCAAACTTTGGCTAGACAGTGTGCTACAGGTACATGTATGGAACACTAAACAATATGTTGTTTGATTGGCATGAATGTCTGACACGCCTTCAATCATTTAGACTGCATCAATTTTGGTAGGATGGAGGACGGAAATCTACAGGCATGTGCTTGGCATGATGTGAACCCACAATAGGAAGACACATATATTGCTAAAATTTCCATTGTGCACGTCAACATTAGATGTGCTGTTGACTGTAGGAATTTTGGTCTGGGATATGTGTAATACCCCAACCACACCTGTATCCTGCTCAAATTTGAACTTTGGCAAACATACTGTGTGCTGGAATTCACAGCCTTTCCCATGCAACATTTGTGTCACATATTTCAGGTAACATGTTGGTAATTTCGGTCCATAGTATGGTTGAGAGACATTTGAACAAACTACCATCATTTGATTTTGGGGCAGGTGATGGTACCTGTGTCCTAAGTATTCACACCATAGCTGTCACAACAGTAGCACAGCATATTAAGAGGCATCCATCATGTAGGCCTGCATCCATTGCTAATGATTCAACATAGCAATTTGGCCCTGTCATTTGCACTTGCAAATTTGTCCTACTTCTGTTGGTGCAGCTTGTTTCCACAGAGTAATGACACCCCCTTGCACATCTCACTGCAACACTTTTCAGCAAACACACACAAACCTTACAGATCACAGAAACAATAAGGTGCCACTCACCGGTAGCATTGGGATCTTGGAATGTTGCCACCTCACGAAAGGTGTATGGGTTTGATCCACCTACAAGACAAAACACATGGTAGCTTGCAACATGGTGCAAGAGTGCCAGGCTTTGATGTCTATGTGAACAGTCCAATTCGATTGAACATACTCTGCATAGTATGACAATGCTGGGGCCTTCTCAAGTTAATACATCCATGCTTGTTTGTCTCCTTCACTTAGCTCCTTACATGTGACCTGTGCATTGTAAATGAACAATGTCCAATCAAGGCCCATACAGGCTCATAAAGGTATGATGACCTTCTTTGTAACAGAGAGATATGCATGACCATTTGGGAGGGAAACAGACACCCTGTCCAACCTGTGGCCTGATGACATGTGAGTGCACTCCCGTGCAACATACATGGCGGATGGAACGCACAGTTTTGAGTCAGTAATGACCTACCAGCCTAGGCGACAATACTTCCTGCACAGTGTGAGATGGGTCCCACGTCACCTATGGACCTCCTCCACACTGCATTGTCTCTTTTGGCTATTGTTAATGCTCCTGTGAAGAGGCCCATGTGGCATGCTCAGTGTATGTAACGGAGTTAGCCTGTATCATGCCATAGTAACCTATTTACACATCGAGCCCTTCCAGAATGAAAACTGTTCTGAGTATTTAGCTACAGCCACACAGCTACAAGCTCATGGTATATAGGAACTTAACAGTAGCCCCGCCAACTTCAATCCCCAGGTGATCCAGGAGTTCCTGCTCTTGGCTGAAGATCTCCTCTCACCGGTGCTTGTATTGGTGGATGGCCCTCTCTACACCAAATACTCTACTCATCTGGTACCCCACCTTCTCCCACCGGTGCTGCCTTTCATGTGCTGCACTTCACCAACAGCCACAGCAGGCCCCTAAAATCCTCCTCCATAAGGTTCTTGGACCTGTCCCTGCCCGACATCTTCCTACCACCACTAGTCACCCTAAACCCAACAACATAAACACTATCCCTTACCCTACCCCTATGTATGTTTTCAAATATTTATTGTCATGTTGAACATTTATGACATGTTGGTTAATGGTCCATTCACTAACATGCAGATCAAGTGAAGAAATGTTGCGCAATGTGTGTGTGTCTGCGGTTGCCAGCAGCAGTGTTTTGGATGTCTCCACCATCTGCATCCTCCTCCTCCTCCTCCATCAGGTCCTGCTGTTATTGGTCCACATTCCAGGGGACATTAGTCTGCACACATATATTGTGCAGTATGGCACACATCAGTATTCATTTGCACACCATTGGGGGGGAGTAAAGCAATCTACCCCATGAAATGTCCAGACAGCGGAACCTGGCCTTGAGCAGGCCGAAGTTTTGCTCAACAATATTCTTTGTCTCGCTGAGTGCCTCATTGTAGGCCTTCTCCAGCTCAGTCTGGGGATGACCAACCACTTATTCGCCCATACAGCTACTCTCACACCCACTCACACATCCATTCAGCCACTCACACACCCACTCATACATGAATACACACAGTCACTCACACAATATATGTTAGAATAAGCATCACTCATTAGTAGTACACAAAGTATACTAATTTAATTTTTGTAGTAGCTTATTATATATGTTAAACATTCATAAACAAACACAGCCACTCGGTCATCTATAAAGACTCTCACATACCCACTCACTCATCCATACATCACTTACACACCCACTCATTCACCCATACAGACACTCACACAGCCACTTGCTCACCCATACAGCTACTCACACACCCACTTATTCACCCATAAAGCCACACACACACACACACACTCACACACTGAGATACACAGTTACACAGACATTCACATAATCTATGTTTTAAAATAATACTCAAAGTAAACTAATTTAACTTTTCTGATATATTAGTATATATGTTTGTTAGACCTGGCATATCTTGACGTGATTACCCCTGACTTTTTGCCTCTACCTCCTTTGCTTTTAGATGCTTTGGGTACTTTGCCACTTCTGATCAGTGTCAAAGTACAAGGGTTTCCTGTGTAAAGTGTAATAGTAATTGGTTGGACATGATTGGTATGTTGCCTTACTAGTAAAGTCCCTAGTGATGTGCACTGTGTGTGCCAGGGCTAGTAATGCAAAGGTGCGCGGAGAAGGGAACTCAGGCCTGCAGTGGAGGGTCTGCGCACAGTTTGATAAGTTAGCATGCTGTCCTGACAAGTGTAACCACTTGTCAGGCCTTACTTTCCCTTTTGCGTACACAGTGGGCACCCCTGTGGTAGGTCCTGGGTAGCCCCTGGGCAGGGTGCAGTGTAAGTAAAAGGCAGGACATATACTGAGGTGTGTGTTATGTCCTGACAGTGAAAAACACTCCATTTCATTTTTCACTGGTGAAAGGCCATCCTGCCCATAGGACAGAATGTGGGAGGCTGGGTATTGTGTTTGTTAGCCTAGTTTCCCATAAGTTTAAAATGGAGAGGTGAAGTTTAGTATGTATGAACTCACAGCGTCATAACACATCTTTCTATGAAAGTGGTTTTGTCACTGTATGTTCAGAAGCCACTCTTTTAGAAAGTGGCTGAGTTTTGTGCTTTAAGCATTTCTGTGTGTCTCTGCTGAATGTGGATTGACTGTCTGGATCTGAGAGGGGAGAGGAGCTGGGGGGAGGTCTTGAGCCAGGGAGGGGTTGAGATGGCACCAGGCTGACCTGCATCTGGAGAGTAGGCGAGGAAAAACGCCGGGTGGTGAAGAGGCCTGGGTTGCGGCTATAAAACAATTGACCCATCTCCGGCTGAGTGATTAAGGATCCAGACCCCCAGTATCAAAGGGAGAAAGGTGACACTGGGAGGGAGACACCCAGAACTGATTTAGGCAGGGGTCAGGGACCCCTTAGCACAACGAACTTCAAAGACATTTAGGGGTATAACTATGAGAGCTGAGACCTCTGAACGTTGCAATAGAAATGGATGGAGACTGAAAAGGCTTGGACCCATTTTGTGGTCAAGAGGAACCTCTGCTAAGGAAGGAACAACTGAAGAGACCGCTGGGAAGGACCGACCCTTGCTTCGTGATCTGGGGCTGGTCTGCAGTTTGCTGTTTTAACCAAGGAAGAGGCTGTTGGGACTGTGCTTTGTGCGCTGGGTCCCCCTGCTTGAAGAAGACTGTGCTTTGTGCTGTGTCTTGTTACCCCAAGGGCCCGAGGTGAGCTGGCTCCCTGTTTGGAAACACAGGAACATAAAAGTTTCCGGAGAAGTTTCAAGCGACGCGGTGGGCGCGTGTTGTGGCAGCTTGAGACCCTCGGAAGTTGTGCCCTCTGATCTTGGACACACGGAGGAGAAGTGAGACTCGGACGCGCTGGGTGCGTGTTGTGGTGCACAGCAGGCATTGGTGAAGAGCGCCTGGTCAGCGTGTGCATTGGAGGTGACGTGAGACTCGGACGTGCAGGGTGCGTGTCGTGGTGCACCGCAGGTGCTGGTGAAGAGCTCCTGGTCAGCGGGTGCACCGGAGGTGAAGGGAGTCTCGGACGCGTAGGGTGCGTGTCGTGGTCCACAGGAGGCGTTGGTGAGGAGCGCCTGGTCAACGTGTGCATCGGAAGTGGAGTGAGTCTCGGACACGCAGGGTGCATGTCGGGGTGCACCGGAGGTGCTGGTGAAGAGCGCCTGGTCATCGAGTGTACCGGAGGAGAAGTGAGGCTCGGACACGGTGAGCGTGTCGGGGTGCAGCCGAAGGCATTGGTGAAGAGTGCCTGGATATCGGGGCACCGGAGTTGGAGTAAGTCTCAGTGAAGCAGTGTGCGTGCTTTGGTGCAACCTGGGACTGTGGAGGTGATCGGCTGATCATCGTGTGCACCAGAAGAAAGTGAGTCTCTGCAGCGCGGTGTGCGTGTCTTGGTGCCAACTGAGACCGCAGGAAGGAGTGCCTGGTGAACGTGCACTCGGAGTCGACGTGAAGTCCCATCAGCGTTGTGTGTGTGGCTTCGTGCCAGAGGAGACCCGGAGGGTGCTGTGGTGAACGTGCACCCGGAGTAACGTAATCTCAGGGGCGTGGGGTACGTGTGCTCGGTGGCCGCCTGAGACCTTCCTAACAGTCGCGGCCCGGACCGGCAGCCCCGGAGGAGCTGAGCTGCCAGGCCGAGCCGCTGAGGCCCATTGAGAAAGTTCTACACGGAAGGCCCAGTTCGCTGAAGGAGGAGAGGAGAGTGGGGTCGCGCCCCCAGGTAACGTGCATCACTGCCTGGGTGGGGTGCGGGCTCGGAGGGACACTCTCTTGGCCTCTCAGTCCTTCTGGCAACGTGAGCCTTTGCTTCGGCTCAGATTGGGGCCCGTACTGCGTTCAGGAGTGGCAGTAATGGGGCCAGAGTGAGAAGCTGTACTTTATGTCATCGTTGATACGTGTGGGGAGCAACTGTTATCGAAGAGGCTGACTTTCGTAATACACCTTGCCAATATTGCTGCTAACGAACTGCCGGACTGTCTTATGACGCCTGACATTATTTCTGCATAACGAAGTACACGATTGTAGCGCTACGCATTGCATTATTTCTCCATTGCAAAGTACAGGATTGTAGCGGCCCGCATTGCCTTATTTCTCCATTCCAAAGTACAGGATTGTAGCGGCCCGCATTGCATTATTTCTTCATTGCAAAGTACATGATTGTAGCTACGCATTGCATTATTCCTTCATTGCAAAGTACATGATTGTAGCGGTGCGCATTGCATTATTCCTTCATTGCACAGTACATGATTGTAGCGGTACGCATTGCATTATTTCTCCCATTGCCAGGTACCGGGGTGTATCGTTACGCATTGTATTATTTCTCCTTTGCCCAGCACAGGATTGTATCGTTACGCAGCGCACTATTGTTTGTCCATTGCAGCGTGTGTGATTCTAGCATTGCGACCAGCATAGCATTTTGAAAGCGGTGGTTGGAATTTGAACCTACCAGCCAGCCGGCACGAATATTACCCTTTATTATATGTTGGCTTATGTATCGTGTGGTCTGATCGTATATCTTTTTACATAAAGTTTATACTCGTTTTATCAAACTCGTGTGGAGTCCATTTGTGGTGTCACCAGTGGGTTGTTGTGAGTGTGGTTGCACATACTGTACACTAGTGCCTTGGAGATAGGCCTGACTGCTCGTGCCAAGCTACTAAGGGGGTGAGCAGGGCTATCTCAAACGGTGTCCTTACTTGGCCTAACGTTGAGTGAGGAGTCCCGGGTCTCGCATTTGGTGACAGCGGTGTGGGACGGGGACTCCGGCTTCCAAACAATGTTTAACACTCAGATACTTTTAGAAAATCTCACAATGACTGGATGATGTCATCAGTGATGTCACTGACCATGTCATGAGTGATGTAATATGTGAGATCATAAGCAGTGCATTGCAGGGGCTTAAGTTATAATAAGCTCAGGTAATTATAACTGCTGAATTTCTATGGTTTGGTGTGTGTTAAATCTGAGCATAACTATAAAATCCCTGTAACCTTTGCTTTTTCAGTGAGTTACTAAGGTTTTTTTAATTATATTTCCTAACTATAACGTCCCTGTAACCTTTGGTTTTTTCAGTGAATTTCAAAGGTTTTTTGATGTTATTGGTAACTATAACATCCCTGGAACTTTCGTTTTTTAGTGAATATATATTTAATGTATGTATGTATGTATATATATATATATATATAGAAGCTCAGTGGGGTGTCCAACAAAGAAAGCAGCACTCGAACGCAGCTTCGCCTTTTCCCCGTAAAAGCCTTTATTGGTATGCATGTCACCCATTCTCAGTCCTTGTAAAAGCATACGACCGCAGCATTACACGTTTCGTGGCTTCACTTCATCAGAGGCTGAGCGGTCGGAAGAGGTATTGCGGGTCACGCCTCCCTTTTAAACAATATCCTACGCTGTCATGCAGCTGCTCTGAATGAGACTGTATGTAGTGTTTATGGGAGATGTAGTCCGCCATTTGTCCTCAAATTGATGCCCCTTAAAATGAATGCTGGATTCGAAGCTCACCATGAGCCCCAAGAAGCGGTGTTATGCTCATCCAAGAAGCGCGTTCCACTACTGAGTCCCCCATTGAGACTCTGTGGCCCCCTTTGGATCTGGGGTGGTGCTTGCTCAGCGGCAGGACGGCCGCTTAAAATAGAAGCTCAGTGGGGTGTCCAACAAAGAAAGCAGCACTCAAACGCAGCTTCGCCTTTTCCCCGTAAAAGCCTTTATTGGTATGCATGTCACCCATTCTCAGTCCTTGTAAAAGCATACGACCGCAGCCTTACGCGTTTCGTGGCTTCACTTCATCAGAGGCTGAGCGATCGAAAGAGGAAAAGCAATGCCGGCTCCCGCAGGACGCGGGGAGCCGGCAGGGTCCGTGGGGGAGTTGGGGTCCCCCCACGGACCCCAAAGGATAGGGCCAGCCCCGGAGGATGGGGTCCCCGGGGCAAGTAGTGGCCCGGGAGGGGGGCCACGCGGCCCCCCTCCGCAAAAATAATTTAATTTTTTTTTATTTTTTTTAAAAGGCCGGCCGCGTGGGATGGTGTCCCCGGGCCAATAGAGGCCTTAGGAGGGGGCCCCTCCTCCAAAATTATTTTTTAAAAGTGGCCATGCCCCGGAGGATGGGGTCCCGGGGCCGGAATAGGCCACGGGATGGGGCCACGCGGCCCCTTCCCCTACAGTATTTTTATTTATTTTTAAAAAGGGAAAAGGCATCAGGCCCTGGGGGATGGGGTCCCCAGGGCCCCAAAACTAAAAGAAGGGGGGCCACACAGCCCCCTTCAAAAAAAAAAAAAAAAGACGCGATCGAGCGCCAGGCCCCGCCCTCCCTTACCCACTCTGCAAACGCGCGCTGTGGCGCATTTTAAATTGGGGAAATAATTCCCATTCAATACTGGGGGTCCCTGGGGGCAAACTAGGCCACCAGGTACCTCCAGTAAGCGCCACATGGCTGGGTTGCAGAGAGGTGGTCCAGGCCACGCCCCTTTTTACACCTCTCTGCAACGCAGCTCTGTGGCGCTTACTGGAGGTACGTGGTGGGCTATTTGGTCCCCAGGGACCCTCAGGATTCAAGGGGACTTAATCCCCCAACTTAAAATGCACCACGGGGCGCGTTTGCACAGTGGTGAAGGGAGGGGGCGGGGCTTCAGGTGACATGTGTGCAAACAGGCCTCGTGGCGCGTTTTAAGATGGGGATTTAAATCCCCTTCAATCCTGAGGGTCCCTGGGGCTAACTAGCCCACCAGGTACCTCCAGTAAGTGCCACGGAGCTGCGTTGCAGAGTGTTGTAAAAGGGGCATGGCCTCTGAACACCTCTCTGCAACGCAGCTCTCTGGCGCATACTGGAGGTACCTGGTGGGCTAGTTGGCCCCTAGGGACCCTCGGGATTGAGGAGGAATTAATTCTCCAACTTAAAACGCGCCACAGGGTGTGTTTGCAGACATGTCACCTCAGGCCCCACCCCTTCCTTCACCATTGTGCAAATATTCCTCTAAAATCAGCCGAACTACGAATTCCGATTTACTCACCTGTTATCAGGAGAGACCTCAGTGCTGCATCTTTGAGCCCAGTACTGATCCTGAAAAGTAATTTTAACCGTACTTACCAGTAACTTGAATTTCCTTCCATAGGCTAACATTGACTGGTTTCACTTGGAAATTCTTCTAAGTGTGGAGCTTTGGAACTTTATAATATTCCTCTAAAATCAGCCGAACTACGAATTCCAATTTACTCACCTGTTATCAGGAGAGACCTCAGTGCTGCATCTTTGAGCCCAGTACAGATCCTGAAAAGTAATCTCTAACCGTACTTACCAGTAACTTGAATTTCCTTCCATAGGAATCCATTGTCTGGTTTTCAGCAGAAAAGTTTCAAAGTGTCGATTTTCACAAACTACAAATATTCCTTAAAATCGCCTGTATGACTTAAACGCATTCTTTCAACTGTTTACAGGAGATGCATCAGTGCTGGATCCAGGATCCACCACTGAGTAAGAAAAAGTAACGATAACACTACTTACCTGCTAAGTGAATTTCATCCCATAGGATAACATTGGTGATTCTATTTGAAAAAGTTTCTAAGTGTCAACTTTTAAAATACATTAATATTCCTTAAAAATCACTACTGTAACCAAAACGCTTTTACTCAACTGTTTACAGGAGATGTCCCAGGACTGAATCTAGGATCCAGTCCTGTGGTTAAAAGTAATCCATAAAGTAACTAATTGCATTTAACTAGAAATTCACATTGAGCTCAATGTTGCATTGTGTTTGAAATTGTGTTGCCCATTGCAACAACTGTAACTACTGTACTTAAAAGTCTATTGCCTATTTGCAAAGTATTTAAACTAAAGTAATTCATTCTGAGAAAGTATATTTTGTAATGTAATGTATAATGTAATTATAATGTAATTTAAAAAATAAAATATCTAAAAATAAATAGTTTAAAAAATGTAGTAAATCAGTATCAAAAATAAATATAACAATTAATACATTTAAAAATTGTCATTTACAAAACCTTTGAAATTCACTGAAAAAACCATAGGTTTCAGGCACGTTATAGTTAGCAATTAGCATTTAAAAACCATTGAAATTCACTGAAAAACCATAGGTTTCAGGCACGTATAGTTACAAATTAGCATTTAAAAACCATTGAAATTCACTGAAAAACATAGGTTTTAGGGACAGTTATAGTTAGTTGGACATTGCACTCGTACAAAACCCGTGAAATTCCCCGTTATAGTTAGTTCAGCTAACTATAACTCGCGCCCGCAATGCACTGCTGATGACGTCACATATTACTTCACTCATGACATGGTCAGTGACATCACTCATGACATCACTGATGACATCTCAAATGACATCACTGATGACATCACTGATGACATCATCCATGTGATAATTTCATGCATCTTCTCACACCCTAATATAACTTTTGATAGACCCACTCTAAATTACAGACTGCCATTCTCAAACCATAGACACTCCAACACCAATAACTACATACCCACTAACTGATTCTTAGGTCTCACACACATCCACTCACTCACCTGTACAGTCACTCATACTTACGGTCACTCAGTACAGTGACTATCATATGCACTCTATACACCTACATAGACACTCACACACCGCCACTCATCCATAGAGGTACTCACACACCTAGTCAGTCATGCAAATAATTAATCACACTGCCATTTACTCACCTATACAGTTATACACACACCAGCTCACTTACTCATACAAATACTAGCACATTTACGCTCTTATACAATCACTGATACAAGCACACACTCATCCATACAGTCACTCTCACAATCACACACTCCGCTTATAGCTATTTATATACTCCAACACACATATATACTGCCTTTCACATATGTAGTTACTCACACATGTACCACTGGGACATACATTCACTCACTAACACACTCTTACACACACTTACCCACCCATACAGTCTATCACAGATGCACTCTTGAAACCATCCACCCAGTGAATCACCCACTCACACATCTATGCATCAGAGTCGACACACCCCACCTACATCAAACACTCAGGCACCCATACAGATACTCAGACAACCAATCAATAACTCATATAGACACTCATGTAGCTATTCACAGACCCATGCAGCCACTTACACAGCAACAGACAGATGGATACAGACATTCACCCAGTTTAGTCACTAACCCATGCATTCAGTAAGATACGTTTAATCACTCACTTATAGAGTTAGTCACGCACCTACTAAATCATCCATACAGACACTTATACACCCACTCATTCTTCAATACGCCTTTCCCTATATATATTAAAAATATTTAAACTTTACAGAAACACACAGTCACTGGATGATGGCATCAGTGATGTCATTTGAGATGTCATCAGTGATGTCATCAGTGATGTCACTGACCATGTCATGAGTGATGTAATATGTGACGTCATCAGCAGTGCATTGCGGGGCGCGAGTTATAGTTAGCTGAACTAACTAGAACGGGGAATTTCACGGGTTTTGTACGAGTGCAATGTCCAACTAACTATAACTGTCCCTAAACCTATGGTTTTTTCAGTGAATATATATATATATATTCACTGAAAAAACCATAGGTTTCAGACACGTTATAGTTAGTTGGACATTTTACTCGTACAAAACCCGTGAAATTCCCCCGTTATAGTTAGTTCAGCTAACTATAACTCGCGCCCCCGCAATGCACTGCTGATGACGTCACATATTACATCACTCATGACATGGTCAGTGACATCACTGATGACATCACTGATGACATCTCAAATGACATCACTGATGACATCATCCAGTGACTGTGTGTTTCTGTAAAGTTTAAATATTTTTAATATATATAGGAAAAGACGTATTGAAGAATGAGTGGGTGTGTAAGTGTCTGTATGGATGATTTAGTAGGTGCGTGACTGACTCTATAAGTGAGTGATTTAACGTATCTTACTGAATGCATGGGTTAGTGACTAAACTGGGTGAATGTCTGTATCCGTCTGTCTTTTGCTGTGTAAGTGGCTGCATGGGTTTGTGAATAGCTACATGAGTGTCTATAGGAGTTATTGATTTGTTGTCTGAGTATCTGTATGGGTGCCTGAGTGTTTGTGTGGATGGGGTGTGTGCGACTGTGCATAGATGTGTGAGTGGGTGATTCACTGGGTGGATGGTTTCAAGAGTGCATCTGTGATAGACTGTATGGGTGGGTAAGTGTGTGTAAGAGTGTGTTAGTGAGTGAATGTATGTCCCAGTGGTACATGTGTGAGTAACTACATATGTGAAAGGCAGTATATATGTGTGTTGGAGTATATAAATAGCTATAAGCGAGAGTGAGTGATTGTGATAGTGGCTGTACGGATGAGTGTGTGCTTGTATCAGTGATTATATAAGAGCGTAACAATGTGCTAGTATTTGTATGATTAAGTGAGCTGGTGTGTGTATAACTGTATAGGTGAGTAAATGGCAGTGTGTTTTATTATTTGCATGACTGACTAGGTGTGTGAGTACCTCTATGGATGAGTGGCGGTGTTTGAGTGTCTATATAGGAGTAAGAGTGCATATGATAGTCCTGTACTGAGTGACCATAAGTATGAGTGACTGTACGGGTGAGTGAGTGGATGTGTGTGTGTAGACCTAAGAATCAGTGAGTGGGTATGTAGTTATTGGTGTTGGAGTGTCTATGGTTTTGCGAATGGCAGTCTGTAATTTAGATTGGGTGTATCAAAGGTTATATTAGGGTGTGAAGAGCTGCATCAGATTATCACGTGGATGATGTCATCAGTGATGTCATTTGAGATGTCATCAGTGATGTCATCAGTGATGTCACTGACCATGTCATGAGTGATGTAATATGTGACGTCATCAGCAGTGCATTGCGAGGGGCGCGTGTTTTAGTTAGCTGAACTAACTATAACGGGGGAATTTCACGGGTTTTGTACGAGTAAAATGTCCAACTAACTATAACTGTCCCTAAAACCTATGGTTTTTTCAGTGAATTTCAAAGGTTTTTTAAATGCTAATTTCTAACTATAACATATCTGAAACCTATGGTTTTTTCAGTGAATTTCAAAGGTTTTTTAAATGCTAATTCCTAACTATAACATGTCTGAAACCTACGGTTTTTTCAGTGAATTTCAAAGGTTTTGTAAATGACAATTTTTAAATGTATTAATTGTTATATTAATTTTTTTCATACTGATTTACTACATTTTTAGAAACAATTTTTTTTTACATATTTTATTTTTAAATTACATTGTAATTACATTATACATTACATTACAAAAAATACTTTCCAGAATGAATTACTTTAGTTTAAATACTTTGCACATAGGCAATAGACTTTTAAGTACAGTAGTTACAGTTGTTGCAATGGGCAACACATTTTCAAACACAATGCAACATTCAGCTCAATGTGAATTTCTAGTTAAATGCAATTAGTTACTTTATGGATTACTTTTCTAACCACAGGACTGGATGCTAGATTCACTCCTGGTACATCTCCTGTAAAACAGTTGAGTAAAAGCGTTTTGGTTACAGTCGTGATTTTTAAGGAATATTATTGTATTTTAAAAGTTGACACTTAGAAACTTTTTCTCATAGAATCACCAATGTTATCCTATGGAAGGAAATTCACTTAGCAGGTAAAAACTGTTATCGTTACTTTTTCTTACTCAGTGTTGGATCCTGGATCCAGCACTGGTGCATCTCCTGTAAACAGTTGAAAGAATGCGTTTAAGTCATACAGGCGATTTTTAAGGAATATTTGTAGTTTGTGAAAATCGACACTGAAACTTTTCTGCTGAAAACCAGACAATGGATTCCTATGGAAGAAAATATCAAGTTACTGGTAAGTACGGTTAAAATTACTTTTCAGGGTCAGTGCTGGGCTAAAAGATGCAGCACTGGGTTCTCTCCTGATAACAGGTGAGTAAATTGGAATTCGTATTTCGGCTGATTTTAGAGGAATATTATAAAGTTCCAAAACTCCACACTTAGAAGAATTTCCAAGTGAAACCAGTCAATGTTAGCCTATGGAAGGAAATTCAAGTTACTGGTAAGTACGGTTAAAATTACTTTTCAGGACCAGTACTGGGCTGAAAGATACAGCACTGAGGTCTCTCCTGATAACAGGTGAGTAAATCGGAATTCGTATTTCGGCTGATTTTAGAGGAATATTTTAAAGTTCCAAAACTCCACACTTAGAAGAATTTCCAGAGTGAAACCAGTCAATGTTAGCCTATGAAGGAAATTCAAGTTACCGGTAAGTACGGTTAAAATTACTTTTCAGGACCAGTACTGGGCTGAAAGATGCAGCACTGAGGTCTCTCCTGATAACAGGTGAGTAAATCGGAATTCGTAGTAAGGCAGATTTTAGAGGAATATTTGCACAATGGTGAAGGGAGGGGGCGGGGCCTGAGGTGACATCTGTGCAAACGCGCCCCGTGGCGTGTTTTAAGTTGGGGGATTAAGTCCCCTTGAATCATGAGGTTCCCTAGGGGCCAACTAGCCCACCATGAACCTCCAGTATGCGCCATGGGGCTGCGTTGCAGAGATGTGTAGAGAGGCCACACCCCTTTTACACCTCTCTGCAACGCAGCTCTGTGGCGCTTTCTGGATGTACCTGTTGGGCTAGTTGGACCCCAGGGACCCTCAGGATTGAAGGGATTTAATCCCCCATCTTAAAACGCGCCACGGGGCCTGTTTGCACACATGTCACATGAAGCCCCGCCCCCTCCCTTCACCACTGTGCAAACGCGCCCTGTGGCGCGTTTTAAGTTGGGGGATTAAGTCCCCTTGAATCCTGAGGGTCCCTGGAGTCCAACTAGCCCACCATGTACCTCCAAAAAGCGCCACAGAGCTGCGTTGCAGAGAGGTGTAAAAGGGGCGTGGCCTATGTACACGTCTCTGCAAGGCAGCCCACTGGCGCATACTGGAGGTTCCTGGTGGGCTAGTTGGCCCCCAGGGACCCCCAGTATTCAAGGGGAATTCGTTCCCCCTCTGCAAACGCGCCAGGGGGCGCGTTTGCAGAGTACTGCAGGGAGGGGGGCGGGGCCTCCGGCACGATGCCGGTCGTTTTTTTTTTTCGTTTTTTTTTTTTTTTAATGGGAGGGGGGCTGCGTGGCCCCCCTTCCCTTGCCCACTTTTGGCCCCGGGGACCCCATCCCCCGGGGCCTGAGCATTATTTTTTTTTTTTTTAATTTTAAAAAAAAAAAAACGGGAAGGGGGCCGCGTGGCCCCCCTTCCCTGGGCCTGTATTGGCCCCGGGGACCCCATCCCCCGGGGCATGGCCTCGATTTTTTATTTTTTTTCTTTGGAGGGGGGCTGCGTGGCCCCCCTCCTCAGGCCATTTAAGGCCCCGGGGACCCCATCCCCCGGGGCCGGCCTTTCCCTTATTTATTTTTTTTTAAAAATTTGAACTTTGGGGAGGGGGGCTGCGTGGCCCCCCTCCCGGGCCACTTATGGCCCCGGGGACCCCATCCCCCGGGGCCTGGCCTCTGGTTGGGGACTGTGGGGGGGTCCCCAATCCCCCACAGTCCCAGCCGGCTCCCCGCCTCCTGCGCGAGCCGGCATTGCTTTTCCACATGGGGAGCAGCTAAGATGCTGTTCCCCGTGTGGAAAAGCAATTGATTTGCATTTTGAAAGAGAGAGCAGGTTTCCTGCTCTCTCTTTCAAAATGCAAACCAAGTTTGCTATGACAGGACGGGAGCCGCGAGGCTCCCGTCCTGTCATAGCAAACAGCAGTGTCCCGGGGGTAGGCACCCCGGGACACTGCAGGAGCCAGCCCTGGGGGTGGTGGTCCCCAGGGCCATCAAGGGCTCCAGGAGGTGGGCCGCGCGGCCCCCTCCCATTCAGTGCACAGCCCCGGGGAGGTGGAGGTCCCCGGGGCTTGGGGGTCCGTAACGGACCCCCATATTTAAATGTTTAGTGCCCCGGGAGGTGGCAGTCCCCGGGGCATGTGGGGGGCTGGAGCCCCCACACAGGTTTTAAAAAAAGAAAGCCCCGGGGAGGTGGCGGTCCCCGGGGCTGCGGGAGGGCTCAGAGCCCTCCCGCCATCATTTTTAAATAAAGCCCCGGGGGGTGGCGGTCCCCGGGGCTTGGGGGGCCTTAGAGGCCCCCCCTACATAAATTAAAACCCCCCCACCGTGCCCCCGGGACTTGGGCCACCCGGGGGCCAATTAACATCGAAGCGCGGGAGACCGCACTTCGATTTTTTTTTTTTCGGCAGGATCCGCGCTCCCTGAGCGCATCCTGCCGATTTTTTAAAACCCACAAGGACCCCCTGAGCAGACCTAGGGGGTCAGGGTGTTTCTACCCTGCCCCCTTTGTGTGTTTTGCGCACTTGTTTCTGTCCCTCGGTTCTACCGAGGGAGAAAATGGCTGCCAACACTTCCTGATTTGGAGTGTTGACAGCCAATTAGCATGCAGCTCGTGATCGGGAGGGTGCGCGAATCCGACGCGGCCATAGATATATATGTACTTTTACTTTTGATTTTCTCAGCAACTACTGAACGGATTTACACCATTTAACAAAAAGGGTTCGTTCTGAACCAAGAACTACCTCTTTGCCAAATTTGGTGTAATTCCGTTCAGCAGTTCGGGCTGTAGCCGTGTCTAAAGTTTCCTATGGAAAAATGAATGGGGAAAACGCGTTTTGGGACCCCCTTTTTTCTCGGCCCCCGCTTGACGAATCACCCCGAGACTTTCAGGGTAGGAGCGGACCGGAGCGCCCCACAAAGTTTGAAAATTTTGCGAAGATACGTCAACCGGCAAGAGAGTTATTTCAAATAGAATGTCGCGGATTTCCTATGGAAAATAGGTTCTAACTATAACTATCTACTGGCGACCGCCAGTAGATAATATATATATATATATATCAGGCATCCACTTTCAGTATTCGACGAAAGAAAACGCTGCACTCCAGTCTCTGATAGAATAATCCACTTCTTTAATCTGTTAAATCAGTATATATATATATATATATTCACTGAAAAAACCATAGGTTTTAGGGACAGTTATAGTTAGTTGGACATTGCACTCGTACAAAACCCGTGAAATTCCCCCGTTATAGTTAGTTCAGCTAACTATAACTCGCGCCCCCGCAATGCACTGCTGATGACGTCACATATTACATCACTCATGACATGGTCAGTGACATCACTGATGACATCACTGATGACATCTCAAATGACATCACTGATGACATCACTGATGACATCATCCAGTGACTGTGTGTTTCTGTAAAGTTTAAATATGTTTAATATATATAGGGAAAGGCGTATTGAAGAATGAGTGGGTGTATAAGTGTCTGAATGGATGATTTAGTACGTGAGTGACTGACTCTACAAGTGAGTGATTAAACGTATCTTACTGAATGCATGGGTTAGTGACTAAACTGTGTGAATGTCTGTATCCGTCTGTTTGTTGGTGTGTAAGTGGATGCATGGATTTGCGAATAGCTACATGAGTGTCTATATGGGTTATTGATTGGTTCTCTGAGTATCTGTATGGCTGCCTGAGTGTTTGTGTGGGTGGGGTGTGTGTGACTCTATACATAGATGTGTGAGTGGGTGATTCACTGGGTGCATGATTTCAAGAGTGCATCTGTGATGGACTGCTTGGGTGGGTGAGTGTGTGTATGGGTGTGTTAGTGAGTGAATGTATATCTCAGTGGTACATGTGCGAGTAACTACATATGTAAAAGGCAGTATATATGTGTGTTAGAGTATTTAAATGGCTATAAGTGAGAGTGTGTTATTGTGAGAGTGGCTGTATGGATGCGTGTGTGCTTGTATCAGTTATTGTATAAGAGCGTAAGAATGTGCTAGTATTTGTATGAGTAAGTGAGCTGGTGTGTGTATAACTGTATAGGTGAGTAAATGGGTGTGTGATTAATTTTTTGCATGACTGACTAGGTGTGTGAGTACCTCTATGGATGAGTGGCGGTGTGTGAGTGTTTATATAGGTGTATGAGTGCATATGATAGTCCTGTACTGAGTGACTGTAAGTATGAGTGACTGTACAGGTGAGTGAGTGGATGTGTGTGTAGACCTAAGAATCAGTGAGTGGGTATGTAGTTTTTGGTGTTGGAGTGTCTATGGTTTTGAGAATGGCAGTCTGTAATTTAGAGTGGGTGTATCAAAAGTTATATTAGGGTGTGAGAAGATGCATGAAATTATCACATGGATGATGTCATCAGTGATGTCATTTGAGATGTCATCAGTGATGTCATCAGTGATGTCACTGACCATGTCATGAGTGATGTAATATGTGACGTCATCAGCAGTGCATTGCGGGGCGCGAGTTATAGTTAGCTGAACTAACTATAACGGGGGAATTTCACGGGTTTTGTACGAGTGCAATGTCCAACTAACTATAACTGTCCCTAAAACCTATGGTTTTTTCAGTGAATTTCAAAGGTTTTTTAAATGCTAATTTCTAACTATAACGTGTCTGAAACCTATGGTTTTTTCAGTGAATTTCAAAGGTTTTTTAAATGCTAATTTCTAACTATAACGTGCCTGAAACCTATGGTTTTTTCAGTGAATTTCAAAGGTTTTTAAATGCTAATTTATAACTATAACGTGCCTGAAACCTATGGTTTTTTCAGTGAATTTCAAAGGTTTTTTAAATGCTAATTTCTAACTATAACGTGCCTGAAAACTATGATTTTTTTAAGGGAATTTTAAAGGTTTTTAAATGCTAGTTTCTAACTATGCCAACAGAGGTAGGACATGTGAAGAAAGAAGAAAAAAACGCACAGAAAGAAGCAAAAGATGTGCAGAAAGAACCAACAGAGGAGCAGAAAGAGGCCTTGTTGCAAAATCATCCTGTGCCCACAACTTTTTCAGACGGGTACTGGTGGTAACTGACTCTGACTAACCAGAGCCAGTGCGCGTTTGCACAGTGGTGAAGGGAGGGGGCCTGAGGTGACATGTGTGCAAACGCGCCCCGTGGCGCGTTTTAAGTTGCGGGATTAAGTCCCCTTGAATCCTGAGGGTCCCTGGGGCCCAACTAGCCCCCAGGTACCTACAGTTAGGACCACAGAGCTGAGTTGCAGAGAGGCGTTCCGAGGCCACGCACCTTTTTTCACCTCTCTGCAACGCACCTCTGTTGTGCTTACTGAAGGTACCTGGTGGGCTAGTTGGCCCCCAGGATTCAAAGGGAATTAACTCCCCAACTTAAAACGCACCACAGGGCGTGTTTGCGCACATGTCACCTGAGGCCCCGCCCCTCCCTTCACCACTGTGCAAACGCGCCCCGTGGCGCGTTTTAAGTTGGGGGATTAGGTCACCTTGAATCCTGAGAGTCCCTGGGGCCCAACCAGCCCACCAGGTACTTCCAGTAAGCACCACAGGCCTGCGTTGCAATGCCTGTAACAAATTGTGCAGTTGTGTTTAGGTAGTGAAGAGGGTCGTGCTGGGGGTAGTGTTTTAGGGTTTAGGGTAGTGCAGTGGTGTTTGTGTAGTGTAGGGGGTCATGCTGGGGGTAGATTTAGGGTAGTGCAGTGGTGTTTGGGTAGTGTAGGGAGTCGTGCTGGGGGAGTGTTTTAGGGTTTAGGGTAGTACAGTGGTGTTTGGGTAGTGTAGGGGGTCGTGCTGGGGTTAGTGTTTTAGGGTTTTAGGGTTTAGGGTAGTGCAGTGGTGTTTGGGTAGTGTAGGGGATACTGCTGGGGGTAGTGTTTTAGGGTTTAGGGTAGTGCAATGGTGTTTGGGTAGTGTAGGGGTACTGCTGGGGGTAGTGTTTTAGGGTTTAGGGTAGTGCAGTGGTGTTTGGGTAGCGTAGGGGTACTGCTGGGGGTAGTGTTTTATGGTTTAAGGTAGTGCAGTGGTGTTTGGGTAGTGTAGGGGTTCGTGCTGGGGGTAGTTTTTTAGGGTTTAGGGTAGTGCAGTGGTGTTTGTGTAGTGTAGGAGGTCGTGTTTTAGGGTAGTGCAGTGGTCTTTGGGTAGTGTAGGGAGTCGTGCGGGGGTATTGTTTTAGAGTTTAGGGTAGTGCAGTGGTCTTTGGGTAGTGTAGGGGTTGTGCGGGGGTAGTGTTTTAGGGATTAGGGTAGTGCATTGGTATTTGGGTAGTGTAGGGGGTCATGCGGGGGTAGTGTTTTAGGGTTTAGGGCAGTGCAGTGGTGTTTAGGTAGTGTAGGGGGTCGTGCTGGGGGAGTGTTTTAGGGTTTAGGGCAGTGCAGTGGTGTTCGGGTAGTGTAGGGGGTCGTGCTGGGGGAGTGTTTTAGGGTTTAGGGCAGTGCAGTCGTGTTCGGGTAGTGTAGGGGGTCGTGCTGGGGGAGTATTTTAGGGTTTAGGGTAGTGCAGTGGTGTTCGGGTAGTGTAGGGGGTCATGCTGGGGGTAGTGTTCTAGGGTTTAGGGCAGTGCAGTGGTGTTTGGGCAGTGTAGGGGGTCGTGCTGGGGGTGGTGTTTCAGGGTTTAGGGCAGTGCAGTGATGTTCGGGCAGTGTAGGGGGTCGTGCAGGGGGTGGTGTTTCAGGGTTTAGGGCAGTGCAGTGGTGTTCGGGCAGTGTAGGGGGTCGTGCAGGGGTGGTGTTTCAGTGTTTAGGGCAGTGGTGTTCGGGCAGTGTAGGGGGTCATGCTGGGGGTGGTGTTTCAGGGTTTGGGGCAGTGCAGTGGTGTTCGAGCAGTAAAGGGGGTCATGCTGGGGGTGGTGTTTCAGGGTTTAGGGCAGTGCAGTGGTGTTCGGGCAGTGTAGGGGGCGGTGCAGGGGGTGGTGTTTCAGGGTTTAGGGCAGTGCAGTGGTGTTCGGGCAGTGTAGGGGGTGGTGCAGGGGGTGGTGTTTCAGGGTTTAGGGCAGTGCAGTGGTGTTCGGGCAGTGTAGGGGGTCGTGCAGGGGTGGTGTTTCAGGGTTTAGGGCAGTGCAGTGGTGTTCGGGCAGTGTAGGGGGCGGTGCAGGGGGTGGTGTTTCAGGGTTTAGGGCAGTACAGTGGTGTTCGGGCATTGTAGGGGGTGGTGCTGGGGCTGGTGTTTCAGGGTTTAGGGCAGTGCAGTGGTGTTCGGGCAGTGTAGGGGGTGGTGCTGGGGCTGGTGTTTCAGGGTTTAGGGCAGTGCAGTGGTGTTCGGGCAGTGTAGGGGGTCGTGCTGGGGCTGGTGTTTCAGGGTTTAGGGCAGTGCAGTGGTGTTCGGGCAGTGTAGGGGGTCATGCTGGGGCTGGTGTTTCAGGGTTTAGGGCAGTGCAGTGGTGTTCGGGCAGTGTAGGGGGTCTTGCTGGGGCTGGTGTTTCAGAGTCTAGGGCAGTGCAGTGGTGTTCGGGCAGTGTAGGTGGTCTTGCTGGGGCTGGTGTTTCAGGGTTTAGGGCAGTGCAGTGGTGTTTGGGCAGTGTAGGGGGTCGTGCTGGGGGTGGTGTTTCAGGGTTTAGGGCATTGCAGTGGTGTTCGGGCAGTGTAGGGGGTCGTGCTGGGGCTAGTGTTTCAGGGTTTAGGGCAGAGCAATGGTGCTCAGGCAGTGTAGGGGGTTGTGCTGGGGGTGATGTTTCAGGGTTTAGGGCAATGCAGTGGTGTTAGGGCAGTGTAGGGGGTCGTGCTGGGGGTGGTGTTTCAGGGTTTAGGGCAGTGCAGTGGTGTTCCGGCAGTGTAGGGGGTCGTGCAGGGGGTGGTGTTTCAGGGTTTAGTGCAGTGGTGTTCGGGCAGTGTAGGGGGTCGTGCTGGGGTGGTGTTTCAGGGTTTAGGGCAGTGCAGTGGTGTTCGGGAAGTAGGGTGTCGTGCTGAGGGGTGGTGTTTCAGGGTTTAGGGCAGTGCAGTAGTGTTTGGGCAGTGTAGGGGGTCGTGCAGGGGGTGGTGTTTCAGGGTTTAGGGCAGTGCAGTGGTGTTCGGCCAGTGTAGGTAGTCTTGCTGGGGGTGGTGTTTCAGGGTTTAGGGCAGTGCAGTAGTTTTCGGGCAGTGTAGGCGGTCGTGCTGGGGCTGGTGTTTCAGGGTTTAGGGCAGTGCAGTGGTGTTCGGGCAGTGTAGGGGGTCGTGCTGGGGCTGGTGTTTCAGGGTTTAGGGCAGTGCAGTGGTGTTCGGGCAGTGTAGGGGGTCTTGCTGGGGGTGGTGTTTCAGGGTTTAGGGCAGTGCAGTGGTGTTCGGGCAGTGTAGGGGGTCTTGCTGGGGGTGGTGTTTCAGGGTTTAGCGTGCAGTGGTGTTCGGGCAGTGTAGGGGGTCGTGCTGGGGGTGGTGTTTCAGGGTTTAGGGCAGTGCAGTGGTGTTCGTGCAGTGTAGGGGGTCGTGCTGGGGGTGGTGTTTCAGGGTTTAGGGCAGTGCAGTAGTGTTCGGGCAGTGTAGGGGGTCATGCAGGGGGTGGTGTTTCAGGGTTTAGGGCAGTGCAGTGGTGTTCTGGGCAGTGTAGGGGGTCATGCTGGGGGTGGGGTTTCAGGGTTTAGGGCAGTACAGTGGTGTTCGGGCAGTGTAGGGGGTCGTGCTGGGGGTGGTGTTTCAGGGTTTAGGGCAGTACAGTGGTGTTCGGGCAGTGTAGGGGGTCTTGCTGGGGGTGGCGTTTCAGGGTTTAGGGCAGTGCAGTGGTGTTCGGGCAGTGTAGGGGTCTTGCTGGGGGTGGTGTTTCAGGGTTTAGGGCAGTGGTGTTCGGGCAGTGTAGGGGGTCTTGCTGGGGGTGGTGTTTCAGGGTTTAGTGCAGTGGTGTTCGGGCAGTGTAGGGGGTCTTGCTGGGGGTGGTGTTTCAGGGTTTAGGGCAGTGCAGTGGTGTTCTGTGCAGTGTAGGGGGTCATGCTGGGGGTGGTGTTTCAGGGTTTAGGGCAGTGCAGTGGTGTTCGGGCAGTGTAGGGGGTCGTGCAGGGGGTGGTGTTTCAGGGTTTAGGGCAGTGCAGTGGTGTTCTGGGCAGTGTAGGGGGTCGTGCTGGGGATGGTGTTTCAGGGTTTAGGGCAGTGCAGTGGTGTTCGGGCAGTGTAGGGGTCGTGCAGGGGGTGGTGTTTCAGGGTTTAGGGCAGTGCAGTGGTGTTCGGGCAGTGTAGGGGGTCGTGCTGGGGCTGGTGTTTCAGGGTTTAGGGCAGTGCAGTGGTGTTCGGGCAGTGTAGGGGGTCTTGCTGGGGGTGGTGTTTCAGGGTTTAGGGCAGTGCAGTGGTGTTCGGGCAGTGTAGGGGGTCGTGCTGGGGCTGGTGTTT